>JAQBSW010008552.1:0-33522 GCA_029291075.1 Eudiplozoon nipponicum
TACTTAGAATTTGCAACACCACAAGTTGACGCATTATGTCCCCGCTGATCATGCTGCTGAATTAGCCGGTATCGAGCTAATTAACGATTCAACTCGATATCATTATTAAGGATATTGCAAGTAATCGGTTAAAGGAGAATTTAAAATAATGAAAGTTTCAAATAATGTTCTTGGTGCCATATTTGTGTTCAAATATAAATACATTATTTAATGAAGAATGTCAGCTAATTTCTTTTTAACAGGCTTATAGGATGAAGAATAATTTGTCAATTTATCTTAATATTTACTTAATACAATAGCCGTACTGCTAATTTAAAGAATAAAGAAATTAAGCGAAAGCCAGCGAGTTCTGGTGAGATTTCGACTAATATCGATTTGGTAGATGCTATTGATATCAAAATTTTACAACCAGCTATCTGGAAACTTGTTGTTTATAAATTTTTGAACAATTAGTATTTTAACTTCTAAAGGACTAATTAAATGAAATATTAATGAAGTAAGGTAATTTAAACATGAAATAACCTACCTAAATTGGCTTGCGTCGTGTTAAGGCCCATTTCGCATGCTCCATTCAATTTCTTCTGGCTTTTACCTTCATGGTTGCTTGGCATCTGCTTCGACAACTTTTGCAGAATTGATTCTATTGAAAACACACGTTTTTCATCGGGAGTCTCTTGTGGTAAGCCGAAAGAATTCTGCCTGACGAAGGTCGCACTGTCACATGGAGAGTTAAACTTTAATTCTGGATGGCCAGCAGTTTCGACCTTCCCTATGGAAATCTGCTCATGGTTTATGGGACCAGGACTAGCGCGCTCAATTTCACATTTAGTATAGTCAGGAGACGACATTCCTCACAAATATGTTACAAAATCAGTTATTCGTTAAGCCTATTAGATACCTGGATATAAATTAATAATAAATGTTTTCTAGCGTTAGATAGGATATCCAAATTTTGCCAGCGGTAAAAACTACACAATCAAGAATATTTCCATATTCTACAGCTTATTGCTTCTTTCACTTCTATTAATTTATGCGCACCTTTTAGCCATTAAAGCAAACCTGACATACAAGAGTACACTTTGGTGATATAGTGTTCATTATTTTAGGTAATCACCATTTGTCTCGACTCAATGTGGCAAAATTCTTATCAGTAGCTTCTTCGCTGATGAATGAATGAAATTTAATCTTTTCTTTAGCCTACTCTGAAGGCTTCCTTTAAGTGTTCTACTAGCATATTAAGACAACGTTTCTTTCCCCTTTTCTATTTCATTCTCTCTCTCTCATTCAACTTCTCTCACTCTCCCCCCTCCTCTCTCTCTCTCTAATTCATCAGATTTTAAACTGTCTCTGTTTGCACTTTGAACGATGTTTAAATTTCCCACCACCAATAATAAGTGGGTTGACTGCTCTCTTTCTGCAATTCCTTGTTCAATTAACGCGCCATCGTTTTAAATGGCACAGATTAGTCTACAATTAATCGGATAATGAGTTTTCATCAATAAAGTTGTAGCTCTTGTGAGTGAGTACACGCAAACGCGTGCGCACGTTTCTGCGTGCGTACCTATTTTCTGTATTTTGACAAAAGGCTTAGGCGTTAATGGTTAACATCTTGATGATCACATTAATTGTACACGTTTGTTTTGATAGCGCGTTTAGGCGCTTAACAATGCCAATTAATAGTCACAACCGAATTGAGTAGGTCTGTTAAATGCAAGTAGACATTTCACTCATGAGAGCTAGATTGCAAGACTCATTCCAATTTTTAACCATAGGCTTGTATATTTAGATACGCGTACTTGGGAATTTGTGGCCACATTACTCGATGTACACCAACACAAAAAATTCATTTACGCTGCAGAAATTTAGTGTTCCCGTGTTGTATTGCACACACGAGCAGAAACTAGTCTAATTGCTACTAAATCGAGATATTCCAAAAAATTGAGTAGATTGCGTTCTCCTGTGGAGTATTTGCGTATGTAGGACAAAACAATTTACTTGAAGTGTACAAAATTGTCGCAAACTTGCAACATCGAGTAGAACATAAACTGTAACAATACAAAGTAGATATGTTCCTGAAATGGAGAAAAATTGAAATAGGATATAAATTGAAAAATATGAAGGGTAGAGAAAAGGCTGACATTGAGTTAAAATTAATAAATAAAAAAGAAGTATAAATGATGGCAACGCGATACGATGATGTAAAGTAATTTTTAAAAAAAGAATAATTTTAATGAACTTCGGGTAAAGTACGCCCTAATTTACTAAAATTGATAAAAACGTGAGCATACATTTTCTCGAGTTTCAAGATTAGGCACATGGCCTACATTTAAAATATATTAAACGTCAGAGACACGTGTAGTAAATAATGTTAAAATGTGCGCAAATGTACGAATCCTTTGAGAATTACTAGATTAAAGACATAATCACTGCTATACGTCAAGGCTTGTGGAAATCGCTCTTTAAGTACATTATATATATATATATATATATATATATATATATGTATATAATTGATGATGTATGGCTGGATTTTTATTATTTATATATTTGTTAATACAAGATAAGCAATTCATCCAGTAGACCGGTTTTGCTAATTCGCAGGGTATTGCCCAGAATCGGCTGCAGACAAGGCTTCATCCGGGGCGCAATTGCTTGAAGTCTGGAACTCCATCCACTCCGCAACCTTGCTGCATCCCACGCGCAATTTTCTGTCATATATACCAAATGACATTATTTTTCGCCCTTCCTTCAGTTGGAGCCTATTTGAAATCTCATTTGGCCTAAAGTTCCAAGTAGCCGCTAACGCGCAGAATATTATGGAAAGTGCTTAACGAGTTACAAATAAGTACGAAAGCGGTATACTAGATGCATTGCTTTTGCTAAATTAGGCAATGCTCAGTTTATATTGACATATGTATATACATATATATATATATATATATATATATATATACATTGGCAGGATTTCATTGTACAAATTTTGTCGTTATGAACTAAGCACTGCATAGAATAGTAAATGTAATCCTTCAATGTTTCCACATCAAGTACTCACCAGAATTGCCGCTAACGGGATACAAATTGAGGCGCACGTTATTCAGAATCCTTAAACGTAACCGCTGAACTTTGAAGCGGAGCATTACATGCAGTTTTTATTTGTATGCAGACATTTATTTAATTAAGATCCTGTTATTATAATTTAATTCTCTGCTAACACCCTAAGAGGAATTGCTTATGATCTATAATTATACTTTGAGATTGGCCGATAAAAAATTGGTAAGGAATTGATTTCATCTAGTCTCTATCTGATGAATATATACATGAAAACCGCATTTAGTGATCAGTTTGCGAGGCGTAGTGAACGTATTGTAAGACTCTCAATGGAATGTTCCACGGTTCGAGCGCCGATATTGCTATTTCTGGCAAATATTTATCGAGTATCCAACAATGACGAAACCGGCCTACTCGATGAACTGCATCTGTCAACTGGCGTATATGGCGCCTTGGACTTGTTAAAGGTTTCTGACACTAGCGTGGCCGGTTCGAGATTTGTCTGCTGGAATCTTGGCGAACACTCGACAAAAGCCCAATAATAAAACGAGCAATAGTTGCGCGATCGATATCAGTTATCACCAGCAAGCACGAAATGAATGTGCATGAGATTATACTTTCCGTTCATGCTGCCTTTGGTTTATCCTTCTTGTCACAACTGAACCAATTTGTTATTAGGCTTACCGCGAAATGTGATAACTGTTATCGATCAAGACCAGAGTGTATGGATTTAGTGGAGTAACAGGTGTTCATAAATTGTTGTAATTCTAAATTTCAGTGAACTTTAGCATAAATTGATATCCATCAGGTTGGTATCATGTACCGACTCGGAAACCATAGTGTTAGTACCATGCACCTTTTCGGTACAATAATGTTGGTATCAGTTACTAACACAATAGCCATAGTGTTAGTATCCTTTACAGACTCGGTATATATATTATATAGTGTGAGTTAGCATTGAAGTCGCATTGTTGTTGACTTTAGATGATGTTAACTTTCACTATTACTGGTTTACACATTCGTCTAGGAGATTGTACCGCCCTATTATTCCACATTCTTCACCAAATATATAGTGGTTAAAGGGCGTAATACAGGCTCATACTGATGAGTCGCCAGTAAGCACGAAACGAATGTGCATGAGATTATACTTTCCGTTCATGCCTTTGGTTTATCCTTCTGGTCACAACTGAACTAATTTGTTACTAGGTTCGCAAAACCTAATACATACTTGCATATATATTAAGTCTTCGCAACAAACAGTATTTAACTGTAACATATTGAATTGAATGATGTCATGCTTACCGCGAAATGTGATAACTGATATCGATGAAGGCCAGAGTGTATGGTTTAACTGGAGTAACAGGTGTTCGGAAATTGTTGTAATTCTCAATTTGGGTGAATTTTAGCATAAATTTATATCCATCAGGTTGGTATCATGTACCGACTCGGAAACCATAGTGTTAGTATCCGGTACTCATCGATTTCAAAAAAGGTATCAGTTACTAACAAAATAGCCATAGTGTTAGTATCCTATACAGACTCGGTATATATATTATATAGTGTGAGTTAGCGTTGCAGTCGCATTGTCGTAGACTTTACATGATGTTAGCTTCACTATTGCAGGTGTGCACATTCGTCTAGGAGATATAACCGTACTATTATCCCACGTTCCTCACTAAAATATATAGTGGTTAAAGGGCGTAATACCATCTCCTACTGATGAGTCGCCAGTAAGCACCGAACGAATGTGCATGAGATTATACTTTCCGTTCATGCTGTCTTTGGTTTATCCTTCTGGTCATAACTGAACTGATTTGTTACTAGCTTCGCAACACCTAATACATACTTACTGGCTCAGTGGTTAGATCAGCACATTCCAAAGCAGACGTGCCCAGGTTCGAGCTCTATCCACGGTAGATTCTGCACAATACGTGATGAGTTCTTATTAAGAGTGATATTGGTCTACTGGATGCATTTTATTTTCTACACTAGACACTACTTAGTCTATACTGAAAAATATATGAACATAATGGGTCTGATGTTTATATTAAGATCGCAACCTTGCTTAAAAATAACACGTGGTAGGTTTGATTAGATACGTACATTATACAACAATAAAGAGAAGCCGGCAAACGCACATTCTGGAGAACACACATAGACAATTCGTCAGTTTATGTTCAAATCATATACGAACAGTTTAGCTTATTTATATGAAGTTTAAGTAGTTGCTTAAAACTGCTTCCGCTGTGCTTACCTCATTTTCGATTGTTCGCTGGCCTGGCCGTTTACAGTAGAAGCAATTTCAAGAGCATTTTGAACTGAACATGCTTTTGAATAAAAATACTATTTCAAATGAAGCGGAATTCCAGGTGTTTTTGAAAGGAAAATCCAAATTTAAATAAAATGTAATATAACTTCATCAGGCGGCGTGCGCTCTGTTATATGCCATGTACGGGTGCTAATTTAAGTCGAAATGTATGCTAAAATAGGTTCGACTTGAAGGAAGACGGGCCAAAAAATCATAAGTCGAAATGTTTCTGAAAATTGCCGTAAATGCACAGCTTGAGTGGCGCCGTAGTTGACTTTCAAGATTCTGAAGTGAACGCGACTAATTCAAGCCCAATAAGGAAAAACCGATGGAATTGATGATAGATATCCTACATCATGTTTAGTTCACACTGATAACGTATGTTCTACAAAATCACGCCAATATTAATTATTTAAATATAGCTCATCCAAGTAGCATGGAGTCTGTTATATAATTTCAGATAGGTTGTGGTTAGTTTGAACTTCAGCACGAAAATTATTCAAATATGACCAGAAGGATAAGCCAAAGATAGCATGAACAGAACGTATAATCTCGTGCGCATTCGTTTCGTGCTCACTGGCGACTCATCAGTAGGAGCCGTTATACCTCCCTATACTTAATACATTTTTGGGTGAGTTATACAATTGAACAATAATTGATTGTATGGGTGGTGGTAACAATTATTTAAATCAAGTTTGCGAGCTTAAAGTAAACACAATGGGTGAGCTATGTTGGAAAATAGACTTTATATGAAATTAGCTCCACTACTACAGGTTTACATATTCGTACAGGAGATTTTACCGTCCTATTTTCTCACATTCCTTAACTAAATATATAGTGGGAAAATGGACTAAAAACGGCTCCTACTGATGTGTCACCACTAAGCACGAAACGAACGTGCACGAGATTACACCTTCCGTTTATGCTGTTTTTAGTTTGTCATTCTGGTCATAATTTAACTAATTTGATACAAGATGCGCAACACCTAAAACGGAATTGCATATATATGAGTTCTCCGTCACAGAATTTATCTCGCCGAAATTTATGTCAGATAGGCTTCAGCTGAAGGAAAGTCTGACCAAAAATATGTTGCTTTATAGCTGCTGAGCTTGGGTGACGCATTGGATGCAACTTAACACTCTCAAACAATTAGCCCCGATTTGAAAATTGACCACGTCAATTCGGACAAATTTTTGATGCTTTGCCATTAATATCAAAACCAGATTACTTAAGAAATTAAGACTCATTTTCTATGACAGTTTTAATTTATATTGAAAACAAGTTTGTAGCAAAATTCCGACAGTATACCTTCGTCGAATATAAATTCTGCAGATAGCTTGGCGTTTATAATACAATGGAAGATTTGGATTGAACTATGAGAATTTTATGTTGAAAGTGATGCCAAATAATCTTCATATTTAGGCAAAACTGAACAAAATTTATACTTTGGTATACAATACAAGATTGCAGCTAGTGCGCGACATGTGTAGCGCAGTGTGTAAAAGTCAAGATTCTGAATCAGACGTTTACAAATTTGAGACTGGGTTGCATAAATTCTAATACGTTAGAGCACCAGATTCCGAAGCAGACGTGCCCAGGTTCGAATCCTGTCCGCAGAAAATTCTGGCCAGTACGTTATGAGTTCCCAATAAGGAGGAAACCAATCTACTGGATGAATTGCCTTCTCTACACTATACAATTCATAGTTTATACTGACTAATGTATGTACTTGATGGGTCAGGTATTTATATTAAGTTAACAACCTTGATTAAAGTAAATGTTATCACCGCTCGCGCAAATAATGTTCGTTTATTCTATTAAGTATTTGATGAGAGCCAAATAAGAGCGAAACCGGTCCATATGATTGAATGCATTCGTTATCAAATGCAATGTTTTGTTAAAATACTGAAAACATTTCAATTTATAATCATGTCATTGTACTTTAGTTTAATAAAACGTCCTTGTGTCACATGGCGCCTATTATGTGATGAGAATATGTGGCGTGGTCGGATGGAAAAATAGGTCCAAAGCGATAACAAATAGAAAAGGATTGTCCTAAAATAAAAATCCGCACATACCTGAAAATTTTACGTAGTGCTAGCTTGAGTGGCTTAGGGGATGCAACATAGCACATTAAAGCATATATGCTCCGGTTGATGCACCGTTCGCTGCCCTTATGGCAAGTATTGACCAGTGCAAAATAAGGATGAAACCAGCCCACTTGAATAATTGCCCCTACTATCCGATGCAGTTTCAGTTCATACTGACAAAATACATTAAAAAACTTCTTTCGTTGTACTTCTACAGGTGACGTAGTGTTTCTTCTATATTGATATACTTTGACGTCACGGGAGGTGTTTCTGGTACTTTATGTTGAATGATATGCCAAATAGACTTCACCTTAAAGAAATATTGTCAAAAAACAAAAGTTGGTGCATTCTTGAAAATTGCACACAAAGTGTGAGGCTTTGGTTGCGCAGTGGACGAGTTTCAGAACAAAATTCGTCTACTTCAATAATTGTCACTGATATTTGATGCAATGTTTAGATTAAACTGTCAAAACATATACTCAAAAATCCTGTTATTAAAATTTAAATTAATAAAATTTCTCCAAACGTCATGGTATGTGATGTAAAAATAGAAGATTTCAGGTGGCTAGTTAGAAATTTAAGCGTAAACAGGCTCCAAATAGGTTCGGCTTGAAGAAAAGGCTAGTCAGAGTCAGAAGACTGTATGTGACTTAAACAGGTGTATAGTTTGTGGTACGGGTAAAGAAATAGAAAATTCGCCCCAGTTCGAATCCCGCTGTGGGAAATTCTGGGCGGTACATTAATAGTTTCCAAATAAGACGAAACAAATCTACTTGCTGCATTGCATTTGCTAGCCGATAAAATTTTTATCCTATACTGACAACGCGGCTCCTCTTCAATCCAACATATCGGAAAAAAACTAATTACTAATCAACTTTTCTGTGCCGTGCATATATTTCATTAATCTTTTGACGTTGTGGGTTTTCTTTACCGATTCTTCATCATTGCTCGCAACATTTCCGCTCACACAATTAATTAAGCAAAATTAATGAAATTAACTCCTTAACTTAGACACATCACTTTTTGAAAATCATGTAATTAACGTTCATCAAAATTTGACAACAATTGAACAGTAATATTTATTGCACCAATTTAACACTAGTACTCGTTAAGCATGGTTTTAAAATCGAATTTCCAATCTTGTGTCGACAAGTCAATAATATGAATAACTTAAAATAGGATTATTAATTACAATTTTTAAACGCGAGGCAAGATCATATATACGCATTCGTAGATTCCGTAACTTATAAGCTGCTTTCTCATGTCTGTGAATAATCTACTGCATTTCTGAGCTCAAATTATTCGTCACAAAATCCTCAGCTTACAGACGTGTTAATCAAAACAGTTAGATACATTTTGTAGCGGAAAGCTAATATATACAAGCAATTTGGAATTACGTGTTACGAACTTAGTAAAAAATTAGTTAAAATAGAACCAGAGTGTTAAACCAAATTACTATATTGAAGTTGCGGTTTTGATATAAACATCTGACTAATTAATTACATACATTTGTCAGTATAAACTAAGAATTGTGTAGTGTAGGAAAGGCAATACATTCAGTCGACCAGTTTCGTCCTTATTGGAAACTCATCACGTATCGGCTAGAATTTGCCACGGACAAACCAGAAGGATAAATTAAAGTCAGAATGAGAATAAAATAAAATCTTATGTGCACGTTCATTTCGTGAAAACGGGCGACTCATCGAAATATGAGTTACTTACAGTCTAATAGTCCCGAATCCTCAACTAAATATGTTATGGGCATAGAGCGTAACACCGGTTCCTACTGATGAATCGCCAGTAAGCTCGAAACAAATATGCATCTAGATTATACGTTCCGTTCATGTTGTCTTTGGTTTATCCTTCTGGTCATATTTAAACTAATTTGTTACTAGGTGCGCAACACCTAATACACAATTGCATATGCATTAGTTTTAAGAAAAGATATACTATAACTGTTATATATTTAATTGAATGATATCATGATTACCTAATGCAAAATTACTTATGGCTAGTTAGATAATTAAGTTCGTATACTAATGGCTTAGGAAATTGAATAAATTAAAGTGTTAGTTTAACTCACTATCTGCACAGGAATATTTAAATATAAACATTATCAGAGAAATCAACAAATGTGTTGGAGTAATGCAATTGTGTATATTAGGTGTTGCGCATCTAGTAACAAATTAGTTCAAATATGACCAGAAGGATAAAAAAGTCAGCATGAACGGAAAGTATAATCTCAAGTTCGCGTTCGTTTCGTGTTTACTGGCGGCTCATCAGCAGGAAACGTTATTACTCTCTATACCTACTATATATTTTGGTAAGGAATGTGGGACAATTACGCGGTACAATCTCCTGTACGAATGCGTAAACCTGTAGTATTAGACTTAACCCTACATTCATCGAAAACGCAACTTGAAAGCAAAATAACTTTTATAATATATATATATATATATATATATATATATATATATCTCGGGTTTCTAAAGGGTTCCAACACTATGTCTATATAGTCAGTACCCGATACCAAAATTATCATACCGAAAAGCTATATGGTACCATCACTATGGTTGGTGAGTCGGTACATGGTACCAACACGTTGGATTTCAATGTATGCTAAAGTTCATCAAAATTGAGAATTACGTTCATTTTTGCACATCTGTTAATTCAGCAAATCCATACACTCTGGCCTTGATCGATATCAGTTATCACATTTCTCGGTAATCATGATATCATTCAATTAAATATATAACAATTAAATACTGTTTGTTGCGGAGAACTTATATATATGCAAGTATGTATTAGGTGTGCGAACCTAGTAACAAATTAATTCAGTTGTGACCAGAAGGATAAACCAAAGGCAGCATGAACGAAAAATATAATCTCATGCATATTCGTTTCGTGCTTACTGGCGACTCATCAGTAGGAGCCGGTATTACGCCCTTTAACCACTATATATTTGGTAGAAGAATGTGAAATAATAGGACGGTACAATCTCCTAGACGAATGTGTAAACCTGCAATAGTGAAGCTAACATCATATAAAGTCTACCACAATGCGACTTCAACGCTAACTCACACTATATAATATATATACCGAGTCTGTAAAGGTTACTAACACTATGGCTATTGTGTTAGTAACATATACCAACATTGTAGTACCGAAAAGGTACATGGTACTAACACTATGGTTGCCGAGTTGGTACATGGTACCAGCATGATGGATATCAATTTATGCTATAGTTCACCGAAATTGAGAATTTCAACAATTTCTGAACACCTGTTACTCCAGTAAACCCATACACTCTGGCCTTTATCGATATCAGTAATCACATTTCGCAGTAAGCATGAGATCATTCAATTCAATATATAACAGTTAAACACTGTTTGTTGCGGAGAACCAATATAAATTCATATGTGTATTAAGTGCTGCGAACATTGTAACAAATTAATTCAATTATGAATAGAAGGATAAACCAGAGACAGCATGAACGGAAGGTGGAGTCTCAAGTACACATGCGTTTCGTGCTAACAGGCTACTCATCAGTAGGAGACAGCATTACGCCATATAACTTCTATATATTTTGGTAAGGAATGTGGGAAAATTGCATGGTGCAATCTCCTGTACGAATCTGTATATCTGTAGTATTGGAAGTAACTTTCTATAATCATCGAAAAGGCAACTTGAAAGCAATATCACTTTATAAAATATATATGCAGGGTCTGTGAAGGGTACCAACACTATGGGTGCTGGGTTAATACTCGATACTAACAGTATCATACCGAAAAGCTATATGGTACCATCACTATGGTTGGTGAGTCGGTACATGGTACTAACACGTTGGATTTCAATGTATGCTAAAATTCATCAAAATTGAGATTTACAATCATTTTTGCAGATCTGTTAATGCAGAAATCCATACACTCTGGCCGCTGATATCGATTATAACTTTTCTAAGTAGCTTGGCTTTCATACAGTTCAATATATAACAAGTTAAATATGCTGTTTGTATAGGAAACTAATATATATTCAATTGTGTATTAGTCTTGCACACAGTAACGAATTTAATACAATCATGACTGAAGAATAAACCAAAGACAGCATGAACAGCAGACTCTCAAGGCACATTCCGTTTAGGGGCTAACTGACTACTCATCAGTTAATGGCAGAGCAGTATTACGTGTCTGCACTATGTTTTGTTCAGTTATGTGGAACAACCTTTTGGTACAATGACTCTCCCAATGCGAAATGTAGTTTACCTTCTACCATTAGAAAATGCAACTTGAAGGCCAAATCGATTTATATTAAATGTATACTGTTCCTATAAAGGTTACCAACACTATGCATTTCAAAATTTGCGAATTACAAATTCTTCCGAGCACCAGTTTGGGCTCCTATTGAAGAGTAGCCAGTAAGCACGAAACGAATGTGCACCAGATTATACTTTCCGCTCATGCTATCTTTAATTTTTTACTAGGTGAGCAACATCTGACACACAGTTGCATATATATTATTTCCCCGCCAAAAAAGTATCCTATTGTTATATATTTGATTGAATGATGTCATGATTATCGCGAAATTAGGATAACTGATATCGAACAAGGTCAAATCTCATGGATTTGCTGGGTAAAGGTGTTCAGATCCATAAATATCATTCTCAATTTTATTGAACAGCATACTGTACCAAATCCATTATGTTGATATGCTGATGTACCGACTCGGCAGCCTCAGCCCTTGGTTCATGCAAAATTTTCGAATGCCATAATGTTGGTATCGAATTTTAGACACCTTTAGTTTTTGTTTTTATTTACATATATTATATTATATATATCTTTTCTTTATATATCATATAATAAAGACAAAACGCTTACATTTTCCAAACCATATATATATATATATATATATATATATATATATATATATATATATATATATACTATAACGTGAGTTGGCTTTAAAATTAATATTGTCGAAGAATTTATATGAATTTAACTTCACTACTGTAGGTGTACATATTCGTATAGGTTTATATGGTGCAACTGGTTAAATACAGTATATAATTCGTTTTGTGCATCAAGCTCGAAGATCGTTAAGCCAAATTCATCAATAGGCCGAATTCGCGTCATTATTTCAATCTTCTTTCTTTAACCAATAATTCTGTATTAAAGGTGGGTGGCTAACAATTCTTTTCTAATCCCGTTTGTGAGTTTAGAAGTAAACACCAATCCGTTGTATTTAACTTAGTCGTCGAACATCATAATAACAAAGCCACCGCCAGCCTGTACAATATACCTGACGCGTCGACCTTGCATGATCAGCATCAGAGAACTGAACGGTAACGAATATCGAGGTCAAACCACATTGAATATATATATATATACATATATATATATATATATATATATATATATATATATATATATATATATATATGTAAATCAATGTAAATATGCGGCTTTCACTCGTAGTAGTCTCGCATAAATTGAACTTGACTGGGAAATGTCAAAACACTGTTCCTGCAAGTCATGGACATTAACTGTGGGTAGCATTCTCTACATATACATAGGTAATAAAATTTAACAATTCAAGTGTTATTTTAAATTTGATGGTAACAATTCTTTTTAAATCAGTTGCGAGCGAAGTAAACACCAATCCCATTAATATTTAACCGGTCGTCGAACAACAAAACACCGCCAGCCGCAACGCACTGGCGCGTTTCATTCTTCATGATCATCATCAGAGAACGACGGTAAACTGACTATCAGTCCAGCGCACTGAATATATATGGACATCAAAGTCAACTACTACATCAAGATTTACGCCGCCGAATGGTTATTTCCGGCACTCCTCCGCATATTACCACAGCAATTGAAACATCTAATAAAGTTGAAACCAACAGCCACAGCACAGAGGTGCTTTTGCTGCTTTTGCTTGATATTTTGCTTGGTTGCATATTAACAGAAGCTAGATTTTCTGAAGCCCATATTGTGCCATCATACGACAGATAAGGCCATCCATTTAATAGGCAAAAGTTGCTTGTGTATACAGCTATTCTTCATTATAGACAGAGCTTGTACCCGGTGGTAATTGAAGACATATACGTTCAAACTCTAGGAGCAATGGTGGTGGCTTCGTCGAAGTACAGTTGTCTCATTGTTTGGAGAATAACACGGCATACATAAAATTGAGAAATCTAACCTGGAGCGCTTACACTTGAAAAATGTCATAAGTTTGCAAGATCCAAGGTTATCTGTTTACTTTAGACAGACGTAGTTTCTAAGCTCCTCGCCTGATTCTGTTTACCGATTTGGCGGTAGTTATAAGATTCGGAGATTTGAAATCAACGATTGTGTGGTGGGCAGTCCTTAAATACATTGTGCAATATTTAGGTTCGACACATATCACTATTCTTGCCGCAGTAATTATGTATATATATACGCCATCAATACTCTGTGCGTTCATTTGTTAAGCTCACCAGGCGATAATAATGATGGTTTAATGTACATGAATGTTAGTGCACGATCTTGATATAAACACCTGACCCGATACATCACGATTTGTCCGTGCCTTCAAGAGCTGTACTGGTGTGAAAAGGCAATTCTTCCAGTAGACATGGTTTCGTTCTTTATTAGGTACTCTGTCATTTACTGGCCGTTGGCCGCGTACCTCGAGCACATCTGCTTCCCTGGTCTCCATGCTGCCCGCGACACTACAACCCTCCCTTTTCCGACAGTTTTCGTGGAGAATACACGCTTGTTAAATAACACTTCCATTTTTTGTGCGACAGGGCATGACTTTCGTTGTTAGAGCACTACATTAAACAGATATATAACCTAATCACCAATACTGCGGTACATTCAGCCAGCATGATGAAATTATAGGGCTGAAACTTAGATACTACTAGATAATTGCTTTGTCTTCACTATGTAAATTCCACAAGTTTTATAATGATATATGTAAGTAATAAATGGGTCGAATTGCTGAACCACGCTCAATAATTATTTATCTGCATACGCAACCAATGTTCGTTTAATAATATAAATCATTAGTACATAGTTTGTTTAGGACCATTTCCCCAGTCACAAGAATACTTTTACAAAATAAGCATGAAATAAAGTAGATAACAAATAATAGTCGAACGGTTCGGTTATTATTTCGTCAAACTAATTAACTCTATCATACTAGCAAAAGCGATGTCGTCATAATTACATAGCCATCAAATGATGAAATCCCCGGAACGAGAATGTCTGCTTGATTGAGCATAATGAAGAGACTGCAATTCTTACTAGAACTGATAAGACAATTAAAATAACTGGCATTGAAATTATTATGGTTCAACAATTTATAGCAAGTGTTAAAATAATATTAATGAAAAATGCTACAGCTACTCATAGCATAGTGCCATGATTTTTTAAAATTAGTTAAAAGCAACAATTACTCATAATATTTCTTTACTTTCCATGAAGTCATATTATAAGTTAAAAGTGCTGATAAACAGAACCCATTATTTTTATTGTATATAAATATATAATAATTTTATGTCTATCTTATATTTTCAGGTGTGAAAAACATTTAGTCTATTTTAATTCACTTAGATGAAACTTTTGATAGAACAGGGGCTAAAGGGATTACAGTCATCGCTAATAAGTATGCACTAATTATTTCATAGGCGTGTGGTTCATAAATTCTAAATGTTAATATTAATTTTAGTCAACCTCTTCACGAAACAGTTATTTGAAAATTTGCTACAATGTTGCCCAATAATTGTTAAAATCAGAAACAAACAGATTATCTATAATAACGATGTTATACTTTCTTTAAATCAAGTTTGCGTGCTTGAAGCAAACACCAATCCCATTGTATTTAACCAATCATCGAACAAAATAGCAAGAATTCCGTTAGTCACACGTACTGACGCATTTCAAACTTTCATGACCAACATCATAGTACGATCGCAAATTCGTTGCGAGTTCCGAAGCCGCTAATGCGTATACTGGAAAGCAAAATTGATTTAAGCCCTCACCTCAAGGTAAGTGCAATGTGCGCAGGATTCCACTGAGGCGAGAGCCACATATTCACGCATATCTCCTATGTGCATTTTGATCCTCACTAATTCAGTTCGCCGTCGTGACTATTGGACGGTCGAAAAGTGCCATCGGCGTGGTTTTTGCTTATATTGTTCAGTATTAACAGCGGGATTGGTGTTTTGCTTCAAGCTCACAAACTTGTTCATTACCCGCCACTTTTACAATAATGATTGTTTAATTTGCATTACCTATGATGTTATACAATGTTTAAGAAGATCTTTCTAATAACTCGTCTTTATATTACTTAAGTGAAAGCATATTTTACAAATGGTTTTTACGTTCATAGTTTAATGACATCAAAAATACACCTATTCTATGTAACTTGAACCAGCAGGAGTATTTCTGCTATATTTATTTGATTAGCTACCATTCTTACCAGCTTTTCGTCAGCACATTGAGAAGCCCTATTACCACTTGCTACTACGTCTATTAATGACATACGTATAAGTAGGGTTCTACATGCGCAAATCGTGCCCTAATTTAAAAGAAATTTTTTATATAAAAATTCGTGTTTTATTATTATTTGTTGCTGAATGATTGCTATCGTCAGCACTATTTTGAATCCTTAAAATAAGCTCCAAAGGGAGACATGGACGAGTTTTCTTCCGCTAAGTTAGGCACTAGAACAATTCTATATATATATATATATATATATATATATATATATATATATATATATCGCAAATTTCGTTTGATTATATGGGTGGCAGCAAATTTGACTCGGTTTACCATCTATTTATTGTTTGGCTTCATTAGTAAATGTGTATGCATATGTGTTTATGTGTGTGCCTGTTGAAAAGTGACGCCTGGGATCTGGTCATTTCTCTGTATTATTATTGGTTGAGTTAAGAGCTTTTCGCACATAGGTGTGTTACGTGTACGCACTGATATTTACCAGGAATCCAGTCTTTCGTTTTACCCTTAACCATTATTTTGTTTTGTCAAATTAATAATATACAAGTGCAGGGCTTGCAGTATATATATCATATTGTTTCAAATATATATATATATATATATATATATATATATATATATATATATATAACTGCATATACATATATACATATATATTAAATTAATTAATCAGGGAAAACTTCATTAAGTAGATAAGATATCGCAACATTTGAGTATATTCTTTGTTCGATCTGTAAAATAATTTGATTAAGTTTAGTACCAGGAAGCATTAAATTACTCATTTATTTTATATCAAGGATGGAATTTTGATATAAACATCAATTCCAATATATATATATATGTTTGTGTATATGACACGAAATTGATTTGTTTTTCCACACTCTCTCTCTCACTATAATTTAAGTATTTTATATCTTGTTTTACTTTCAAATTTTATATATATATATATATATAATAATAATATATATATATATATATACAATAACTAGTATCTTAAATTCTATCAACATCAGGTGATAAATTTTTGTAGAAATTTTGCATCGTCATTACAAGTAGTGCAATACAACCGTAATAATTCGTTGCAGATTGCTGGCTATTCTTTAGATTAAGATTGAAGCTTGATAAACGCAATCCCATTGTATTTAACCAGTCGCAGAACAACATAACAAAACTACCGCCAGCCGCAACGCACTGACGCGTTTCGATCTTCCATGATCATCATTAGAGTACGACGGCAAACTGACTATCGAGGATCAAACCGTATTGAATATATATGGAAATCAAACTGAGATTTGCTACTCTCACCTCTAGCAGTCTCGCATACATTGAACTTGACTAGAAATGTCGGCTGCACAATTTCTATGCAGTCACGAACATTAACTGTTTGCAGCTTTCGCCACATATACATATATAGGCAATACAACTTAACAATAATTGATTGCGCGGGTGGTGGTAACAATTCTTTAAATCAAGTTTGCGAGCTTGAAGTAAACACCAATCCCATTGTATTTAACCAGTCGTCGAACAACATAACAAAACTACAGCCAGCCGCAACACACTGACGCGTTTCGACCTTCCATGATCATCATCAGAGTACGACGGCAAACTGACTTTCGAGGATCAAACCGCGACAAATATATATCTTCAATTCAGTTCAATGTATGCGATACCGCGCTGAGGCGAAATATATCCTAAATTTGATTTCTTCTTCACCATTCAATGCGGTTTGATCGATCAATGCAATTAAGTTTGCCACCTGTCAATTATCATGAAGGTCATCATCGATGGTTGCGGCTATTATTTCAATTTGTTACTCTAATATGGTTGGTTTTTGGTGATGTGCAATCGAGAGATTTAAAGCACTTGCCATTAAATTTGACTTCACTTTTTTTATACTATTAACTCTCGTTACTGATTTTTATCAAATCCACAAAGCCGAAAGAAATAATATGTAGTTACTTGCAGGACTTGCTTTGATCTTCTATGTTAATAAATAAGGCAAGATGGTACTCAGAGCTGCTGCCAATTAGTTGTATGTTGTCTGTTTTGAGGCGATATATATATATATATATATATATATATATATATATATATGCAACTTTTTATTAAATTGTGCACATTTTGATGAATTGCAACTTATCACACAAATCACGACTGATTTTTTTGCCACAGAGTTTTATGTATAATAAATAGTGCGTTGGTTTATTAGAAGCATTTATAAAGACCTAATGAAGTTGACTTTACTTTATAACTTTATCATTTTCAAATGTAGAATATTTCACTGTCAGACACCAAATATTTTATTTGGTTTAGGGGCGTGATGTCGGCTTCCTGCACAATTATTATTATGCTCGAAACGCCTATAACGATGAAAATACATTAAGTTTACGGTCATGTTGGTTTTGCCACTGTATCTTCACATTGTTTTGTTCGACCAAATCTGTACTGATTTTAATATTTATTATATTTAAAAAAAAGTACTATATTTAGTTTATGAACAATTGATTCACACACCTCTAGCATGTATCATATATGTTATGCAATGAATCTTGACGGCTCAGTTTTACATCAGTCGAAAATATGAGTTTTGTTCTTATTTAGTGCATTCATATGACTTAGTTGATTGAATAACAACTCAATACGCGGATAGAGATGAGTAATATTTACATCAGTCTTGTGGTTTACAGATGAACTCCACATTCAAGTTTAATTATCCCTTTTACGCAGTCTAGTATAGGTGTTTATTTATGTTTGTTTGCTGTCATTTGTGATTCATTGAAGATTTTAGTAGCATTGTATACAAAATAAAAATAAAAATGTGAGTGATTCATATGGGGAAACTATACTAATCTGTAAGTGCAACCAAATAGACGACATTTACAACTAATTAACGCTAAGCATTTATTAGGGAAATCGCGAATATGAGTGGTCAATCAGCATTATCTTCAGTGAGACACACCGATGAAATAGATATCATTGTTGGAATGATTTAGCAACTACTGAGCGAGAAATGAGGAGTTCGTTCATTTAGCTTAGTTATAAAGAAAACATTCAATGGTCAAGTGCAGTCTATACATACTCACATGTCACTAAATGAGCATGCATCTCAAACATTAAGCCTAGATGCTCCTTCAAGCGCCAAGTTGATCATGATTATCTGTGTAAATGAAATCATTGGCTATCCATGTCCATTCAGTTTCACAACGAAATTTGTTGTTAAGTAGAAGTTCGTTTAGTCAACTGGAAAATCAAACAACAAAGTAATAAAGGTTTCAAATTAGAAAACAATAATTTAAGGTAAAATATATTATTCAATATTTGTTTTCTTTCAAGATAGGTATCGACAAAATGTGCAAATTTCAAGATCTGTCATTCAAGTATATATGAAGCCAAGCGTTGCTAAAAACATACATCCATTTACGAAAACACAAAAATCAATCCAAAAACATGGATTAAACAAAGGATGAAATTTCTTTCCAAACAATGCATCAAATTAAGCAATTAATTAATTATCCACAAAAACAACTAATCAATCAATCAATCAATCAATCGTGTCAATCGTCAATCAATCAATCAATCAATCAATCCAATCAATCAATCAATCAATCAAATGTTCGCTTCATTAATCAATTGTTAATCAATCAATCAATCAATTTAATCTATCTATCTATCTATATATCTATATATCTATGTATCTATCTGTCTATATCTATCTATCTATTTATCAATCAATCTATCTATTTATCTATCTATATATTTAATTATCTGTCTATCTGTCTATATATCTATCTATTAATCTATCTATCTATCAATCTATCTATCTCTCCTATCCATCCATCTACATGAATCAATCAATCAATCAATCAATCAATCAATCAATCAAAACAATCAATGATTCAATCAATCAATTAAACAATCAATCAATTAATCAGTAAATCAATCAATCAAAAATTCAATCAATCCTTAAATTAAAAAATAAATAAACTAATAAATGCATAAATAAATAAATATATAAATAATCAATTTATCAATCAATTGATCAATAAATTACTCAAACAATGCACCAATGAAACAATCTAACGAGTCAAAGAATCCATGAATCGCTCAATGAATCAATCAATAATTAAATAAATAAATAAATAAAAATGGATAAGTAACTGAAAATAAATAATTAATTAATTTAATAAATAAATCAATTAACGATCAATCATTCATTCAATTAACCAATCAATAAATCATCGATATTAATATAATCAATAACGTTTAAGTATCAATGAAACAATAATAAATAAATAATCAATCCAACAATAAAGCAATCAATCGATCAATTAATTAAACATTGAATCAATCGAACAATCCCTCAATTAATAAATAAATAATTAAACAAATGAATAAAAAAATTGCTACATTAATCATCAATAAATAAATTAATCAATCCATCAATCAAACTATCAATCAAACAATGAATAATTCAAAGAATCAATCGATCAATCAATTAATAAATCAATAATTCTAGAATTAAATAAATAAATACATAAAAATAATAATTTAAAAAAATAATTCGAAAATCATCAATTTTTGGATCAATTAATCAATAGATCAATCTCAAGTAATATATATATATATATATATATATATATATATATATATATATATATATATATATTATCAATCAATAGATCATTTAATCAATCTATCAAATTATGCATTAAACAACAAGAAATAAATAAATAAATAAATAAATAAATAAATAAATATTTCGTCAATCAATCACTCAATTGATCAACCAATCAATCCGTCAACCAATAAATCAAAGAGTCAAATCAATCAATCACAGTCATCCAATAAATTTAAAAAATAGATGAATAAGTAAATCTACCAATCAATCAGTCATCCATTCAATCAATCAATCATTCAATTAAAAAATAAATAAATAAATAAATCATCAATTAATTAATTAATTAATTGATCTGTCAGTAAATCTATCAATCAATCAACCCTTCCATCAATCAGTCAATTAATCTACCATATATTACAGTTAAATACTGTTTGTTGCGAAGAGCTAATATATATGCAAGTATGTATTAGGTTTTGCGAACCTAGTAACAAATTAGTTCAGTTGTGACCAGAATGATAAACCAAAGGCAGCATGAACGGAAAGTATAATCTCATGCACATTCGTTTCGTGCTTACTGGCGACTCATCAGTAGGAGCCGGTATTACGCCCTTTAACCACTATATATTTGGTAGAAGAATGTGGAATAATAGGACGGTACAATCTCCTAGACGAATGTGTAAACCTGTCATAGTGAAGCTAACATAATCTAAAGTCAACGACAATACGACTTCAATGCTAACTCACACTATATAATATATATACCGAGTCTGTAAAGGATAATAACACTATGGCTATTGTGTTAGTAACTGATACCTTTTTTGAAATCGATGAGTACCGGATACTAACACTATGGTTTCCGAGTCGGTACATAATACCAACCTGATGGATATAAATTTATGCTAAAGTTCACCCAAATTGAGAATTACAACAATTTCCGAACACCTGTTACTCCAGTTAAACCATACACTCTGGCCTTCATCGATATCAGTTATCATATTTCGCGGTAAGCATGACATCATCCAATTCAATATATTACAGTTAAATACTGTGTGTTGCGAAGAGCTAATATATATGCAAGTATGTTTTAGGTTTTGCGAACCTAGTAACAAATTAGTTCAGTTATGACCAGAAGGATAAACCAAAGGCAGCATGAACGGAAAGTATAATCTCATGCACATTCGTTTCGTGCTTACTGGCGACTCATCAGTAGGAGCCGGTATTACGCCCTTTAACCACTATATATTTGGTAGAAGAATGTGGAATAATAGGACGGTACAATCTCCTAGACGAATGTGTAAACCTGTAATAGTGAAGCTAACATAATCTAAAGTCAACGACAATGCGACTTCAATGCTAACTCACACTATATAATATATATACCGAGTCTGTAAAGGATACTAACACTATGGCTATTGTGTTAGTAACTGATACCTTTTTGAAATCGATGAGTACCGGATACTAACACTATGGTTTCCGAGTCGGTACATAATACCAACCTGATGGATATAAATTTATGCTAAAGTTCACCCAAATTGAGAATTACAACCATTTCCGAACACCTGTTGCTCCAGTTAAACCATACACTCTGGCCTTCATCGATATCAGTTATCACATTTCGCGGTAAGCATGACATCATTCAATTCAATATATTACAGTTAAATACTGTTTGTTGCGAAGAGCTTATATATATGCAAGTATGTATTAGGTTTTGCGAACCTAGTAACAAATTAGTTCAGTTGTGACCGGAATGATAAACCAAAGGCAGCATGAACGGAAAGTATAATCTCATGCACATTCGTTTCGTGCTTACTCATCAGTAGCAGCCGGTATTACGCCCTTTAACCACCATAAATTTGGTAGAAGAATGGGGATATAATTGGACGGTACAGTCTCCTAGTCGAATGTGTAAACCTGTAATAGTGAAGCTAACATCATCTAAAGTCAACGACAATGCGACTCCAATGCCCACTCACACTATATAATATATATACCGAGACTGTAAAGGATACTAACACTATGGTTATTGTGTTAGTAACTGATACCTTTTTTGAAATCGATGAGTACCGGATACTAACACTATGGTTTCGGAGTCGGTACATGATACCAACCTGATGGATATAAATTTATGCTAAAGTTCACCCAAATTGAGAATTACAACAATTTCCGAACACCTGTTACTCCAGTTAAGCCATACACTCTGGCCTTCATCGATATCAGTTATCACATTTCGCGGTAAGCATGACATCATTCAATTCAATATATTACAGTTGCAAGCTATATATGCAAGTATGTATTAGGTTTTGCGAACCTAGTAACAAATTAGTTCAGTTGTGACCAGAAGGATAAACCAAAGGCAGCATGAACGGAAAGTATAATCACATGCACATTCGCTTCGGCGTTCGGAAATTGTTGCACTTCTACCAAATATATAGTGGTTAAAGGGCGTAATACCGGCTCTACTGATGAGTCGCCAGTAAGCACGAAACAAATGTGCATGAGTTATACTTTCCGTTCATGCTGCCTTGGTTTATCCTTCTGGTCACAACTGAACTAATTTGTTACTAGGTTCAAAACCTAATACATACCTGAATTAATCTACCAGTCGTCTATCAATCAGTCAATCAAATAAATCCATTCTAAAGTCAATCAGTCATGAAATAAATAAATAAATAAATAAATAAATAAATAAATAAATCATCAATCAATCAATCAATCAATCAATTAATCAATTAATTAATTAATTAACCCATCTATTAATAAATAAACAAATAAAGTCAATCAATAAATCAACTAATCAAACAGTAAATCAAACAATCAATCTTACAATCAACAAATCAGTCAATCAATAATTATATAACTAAATAAATAAATCAAACCGCATTTAATATATATGGAAATCAAATTTAGATTTGCGGCTCTCACCTCTAGCGGTCTTGCATACATTGAACTTGACTGGAAATATCGGCTGCACAATTTCTACGCAGTCACGAACATTAACTGTTTGCAGCTTTCGCCACACATACATATATAGACAATACAATTTAACAATAATTGATTGCACGGGTGGTGGTAACAATGCTTTAAATCAAGTTTGCGAGCTTGAAGTAAACACCAACCCCATTGTATTTAACCAGTCTTCGAACAACATAACAAATCTACCGCCAGCCGCAACGCACTGACGCGTTTCGACCTTCCATGATCATCATCAGAGTACGACGGCAAACTGACTATCGAGGATCAAACCGCATTGAATATATATGGAAATCAAATTTAGATATGCGGCTCTCACCTCTAGCAGTCTTGCATACATTGAACTTGACTGGAAATGTCGGCTGCACAATTTCTATGCAGTCACGAACATTAACTGTTTGCAGCTTTCGCCACATATACATATATAGGCAATACAATTTAACAATAATTGATTGCGCGGGTGGTGGTAACAATGCTTTAAATCAAGTTTGCGTGCTTGAAGTAAACACCAATCCCATTGTATTTAACCAGTCTTCGAACAACATAACAAAACTACCGCCAGCTGCAACGCACTGACGCGTTTCGACCTTCCATGATCATCATCAGAGTACGACGGCAAACTGACTATCGAGGATCAAACCGCATTGAATATATATGGAAATCAAATTTAGATATGCGGCTCTCACCTCTAGCAGTCTTGCATACATTGAACTTGACTGGAAATGTCGGCTGCACAATTTCTATGCAGTCACGAACATTAACTGTTTGCAGCTTTCGCCACATATACATATATAGGCAATACAATTTAACAATAATTGATTGCGCGGGTGGTGGTAACAATGCTTTAAATCAAGTTTGCGAGCTTGAAGTAAACACCAATCCCATTGTATTTAACCAGTCTTCGAACAACATAACAAAACTACCGCCAGCTGCAACGCACTGACGCGTTTCGACCTTCCATGATCATCATCAGAGTACGACGGCAAACTGACTATCGAGGATCAAACCGCATTGAATATATATGGAAATCAAATTTAGATATGCGGCTCTCACCTCTAGCAGTCTTGCATACATTGAACTTGACTGGAAATGTCGGCTGCACAATTTCTATGCAGTCACGAACATTAACTGTTTGCAGCTTTCGCCACATATACATATATAGACAATACAATTTAACAATAATTGATTGCGCGGGTGGTGGTAACAATGCTTTAAATCAAGTTTGCGAGCTTGAAGTAAACACCAACCCCATTGTATTTAACCAGTCTTCGAACAACATAACAAAACTACCGCCAGCCGCAACGCACTGACGCGTTTCGACCTTCCATGATCATCATCAGAGTACGACGGCAAACTGACTATCGAGGATCAAACCGCATTGAATATATATGGAAATCAAATTTAGATATGCGGCTCTCACCTCTAGCAGTCTTGCATACATTGAACTTGACTGGAAATGTCGGCTGCACAATTTCTATGCAGTCACGAACATTAACTGTTTGCAGCTTTCGCCACATATACATATATAGACAATACAATTTAACAATAATTGATTGCGCGGGTGGTGGTAACAATGCTTTAAATCAAGTTTGCGAGCTTGAAGTAAACACCAATCCCATTGTATTTAACCAGTCTTCGAACAACATAACAAAACTACCGCCAGCCGCAACGCACTGACGCGTTTCGACCTTCCATGATCATCATCAGAGTACGACGGCAAACTGACTATCGAGGATCAAACCGCATTGAATATATATGGAAATCAAATTTAGATATGCGGCTCTCACCTCTAGCAGTCTTGCATACATTGAACTTGACTGGAAATGTCGGCTGCACAATTTCTATGCAGTCACGAACATTAACTGTTTGCAGCTTTCGCCACATATACATATATAGACAATACAATTTAACAATAATTGATTGCGCGGGTGGTGGTAACAATGCTTTAAATCAAGTTTGCGAGCTTGAAGTAAACACCAATCCCATTGTATTTAACCAGTCTTCGAACAACATAACAAAACTACCGCCAGCTGCAACGCACTGACGCGTTTCGACCTTCCATGATCATCATCAGAGTACGACGGCAAACTGACTATCGAGGATCAAACCGCATTGAATATATATGGAAATCAAATTTAGATATGCGGCTCTCACCTCTAGCAGTCTTGCATACATTGAACTTGACTGGAAATGTCGGCTGCACAATTTCTATGCAGTCACGAACATTAACTGTTTGCAGCTTTCGCCACATATACATATATAGACAATACAATTTAACAATAATTGATTGCGCGGGTGGTGGTAACAATGCTTTAAATCAAGTTTGCGAGCTTGAAGTAAACACCAATCCCATTGTATTTAACCAGTCTTCGAACAACATAACAAAACTACCGCCAGCCGCAACGCACTGACGCGTTTCGACCTTCCATGATCATCATCAGAGTACGACGGCAAACTGACTATCGAGGATCAAACCGCATTGAATATATATGGAAATCAAATTTAGATATGCGGCTCTCACCTCTAGCAGTCTTGCATACATTGAACTTGACTGGAAATGTCGGCTGCACAATTTCTATGCAGTCACGAACATTAACTGTTTGCAGCTTTCGCCACATATACATATATAGACAATACAATTTAACAATAATTGATTGCGCGGGTGGTGGTAACAATGCTTTAAATCAAGTTTGCGAGCTTGAAGTAAACACCAACCCCATTGTATTTAACCAGTCTTCGAACAACATAACAAAACTACCGCCAGCCGCAACGCACTGACGCGTTTCGACCTTCCATGATCAACATCAGTGTACGACGGAAAACTGACTATCGAGGATCAAACCGCATTGGATATATATGGAAATCAAATTTAGATATGTGGCTCTCAATTCTAGCAGTCTTCCATACATTGAACTTGACTGGAAATGTCGGCTGCACAATTTCTATGCAGTCACGAACATTAACTGTTTGCAGCTTTCGCCACATATACATATATAGACAATACAATTTAACAATAATTGATTGCGCGGGTGGTGGTAACAATGCTTTAAATCAAGTTTGCGAGCTTGAAGTAAACACCAACCCCTATTGTATTTAACCAGTCTTCGAACAACATAACAAAACTACCGCCAGCCGCAACGCACTGACGCGTTTCGACCTTCCATGATCATCATCAGAGTACGACGGCAAACTGACTATGGAGGATCAAACCGCATTGAATATATATGGAAATCAAATTTAGATATGCGGCTCTCACCTCTAGCAGTCTTGCATACATTGAACTTGACTGGAAATATCGGCTGCACAATTTCTATGCAGTCACGAACCTTAACTGTTTGCAGCTTTCGCAACACATACATATATAGACAATACAATTTAACAATAATTGATTGCACGGGTGATGGTAACAACGCTTTAAATCAAGTTTGCGAGCTTGAAGTAAACACCAACCCCTTTTGTATTTAACCAGTCTTCGTACAACATAACAAAACTACAGCCAGCCTCAACACACTGATGCGTTTCGATCTTCCATGATTATCATAAGAATACGACGGCAAACTGACTATCGAGGATCAAACCACATTGAATATATATGGAAATCAAATTTAGATATGCGGCTCTCACCTCTAGCTGTCTTGCATACATTGAACTTGACTGTAAATATCGGCTGCACAATTTCTATGCAGTCACGAACATTAACTGTTTGCAGCTTTCGCCACATATACATATATAGGCAATACAATTTAAACAATAATTGATTGCGCGGGTGGTGGAAACAATTCTTTAAATCAAGTTTGCGAGCTTGAAGTAAACACCAATCCCATTGTATTTAACCAGTCATCGAACAACATAACAAAACTACCGCCAGCTGCAACGCACTGACGCGTTTCGACCTTCCGTGATCATCATCAGAGTACGACGGCAAACTGACTATCGAGGATCAAACCGCATTGAATATATATGGAAATCAAATTTAGATATGTGGCTCTCACTTCTAGCAGTCTTGCATACATTGAACTTGACTGTAAATATCGGCTGCACAATTTCTATGCAGTCACGAACATTAACTGTTTGCAGCTTTCGCCACATATACATATGTAGACAATACAATTTAACAATAATTGATTGCACGGGTGGTGGAAACAATGATTTTAATCAAGTTTGCGAGCTTGAAGTAAACTCCAAGTCCTTTTGTATTTAACCAGTCTTCCAACAACATAACAAAACTACCGCTAGCCGCAACGCACTGACGCGTTTCGTCCTTCCATGATCATCATCAGAGAACGACGGCAAACTCACTATCGAGGATCAAACCGCATTGAATATATATGGAAATCAAATTTAGATATGTGGCTCTCACCTCTAGCAGTCTTGCATACATTGAACTTGACTGGAAATGTCGGCTGCACAATTTCTATGCAGTCACGAACATTAACTGTTTGCAGCTTTCGCCACATATAAATATATAGACAGTACAATGTAACAATAATTGATTGCAGGGATGGTGGTAACAATGCTTGAAATCAAGTTTGCAAGCTTGAAGTAAACACCAACCCCTTTTGTATTTAACCAGTCTTCGACCAACATAACAAAACTACCGCCAGCCGCAACGCACTGACGCGTTTCGACCTTCCATGATCAACATCAGTGTACGACGGAAAACTGACTATCGAGGATCAAACCGCATTGGATATATATGGAAATCAAATTTAGATATGTGGCTCTCAATTCTAGCAGTCTTCCATACATTGAACTTGACTGGAAATGTCGGCTGCACAATTTCTATGCAGTCACGAACATTAACTGTTTGCAGCTTTCGCCACATATACATATATACACAATACAATTTAACAATAATTGATTGCACGGGTGGTGGAAACAATGCTTTAAATCAAGTTTGCGTGCTTGAAGTAAACACCAACCCCTTTTGTATTTAACCAGTCTTCGAACAACATAACAAATCTATCGCCAGCCGCAACGCACTGACGCGTTTCGAACTTCCATGATCATCATCAGAGTACGACGGCAAACTGACTATGGAGGATCAAACCGCATTGAATATATATGGAAATCAAATTTAGATATGCGGCTCTCACCTCTAGCAGTCTTGCATCCATTGAACATGACTGGAAATATCGGCTGCATAATTTCTATGCAGTCACGAACCTTAACTGTTTGCAGCTTTCGCCACACATACATATATAGACAATACAATTTAACAATAATTGATTGCACGGGTGATGGTAACAACGCTTTAAATCAAGTTTGCGAGCTTGAAGTAAACACCAACCCCTTTTGTATTTAACCAGTCTTCGAACAACATAACAAAACTACAGCCAGCCGCAACGCACTGACGCGTTTCGACCTTCCATGATCATCATCAGAGTACGACGGCAAACTGACTATCGAGGATCAAACCGCATTGAATATATATGGAAATCAAATTTAGATATGCGGCTCTCACCTCTAGCAGTCTTGCATACATTGAACTTGACTGGAAATGTCGGCTGCACAATTTCTATGCAGTCACGAACATTAACTGTTTGCAGCTTTCGCCACATATAAATATATAGACAATACAATGTAACAATAATTGATTGCGCGGGTGGTGGTAACAATGCTTTAAATCAAGTTTGCGAGCTTGAAGTAAACACCAACCCCTATTGTATTTAACCAGTCTTCGAACAACATAACAAAACTACCGCCAGCCGCAACGCACTAACGCGTTTCGACCTTCCATGATCAACATCAGTGTACGACGGAAAACTGACTATCGAGGATCAAACAGCATTGGATATATATGGAAATCAAATTTAGATATGTGGGTCTCAATTCTAGCAGTCTTCCATACATTGAACTTGACTGGAAATGTCGGCTGCACAATTTCTATGCAGTCGCGAACATTAACTGTTTGCAGCTTTCGCCACATATACATATATAGACAATACAATTTAACAATAATTGATTACGCGGGTGGTGGTAACAATGCTTTAAATCAAGTTTGCGAGCTTGAAGTAAACACCAATCCCATTGTATTTAACCAGTCGTCGAACAACATAACAAAACTATCGCCAGCCGCAACGCACTGACGCGTTTCGACCTTCCTTGATCATCATCAGAGTACGACGGAAAACTGACTATGGAGGATCAAACCGCATTGAATATATATGGAAATCAAATTTAGATATGCGGCTCTCACCTCTAGCAGTCTTGCATCCATTGAACATGACTGGAAATATCGGCTGCACAATTTCTATGCAGTCACGAACCTTAACTGTTTGCAGCTTTCGCAACACATACATATATAGACAATACAATTTAACAATAATTGATTGCACGGGTGATGGTAACAACGCTTTAAATCAAGTTTGCGAGCTTGAAGTAAACACCAACCCTTTTGTATTTAACCAGTCTTCGTACAACATAACAAAATCTACAGCCAGCCTCAACACACTGGATGCGTTTGATCTTCCATGATCATCATCAGAGTACGACGGCAAACTGACTATCGAGGATCAAACCGCATTCAATATATATGGAAACAAAATAAGGTATGCGGCCCTCACCTCTACCAGTCTCGCATACATTGAACTTGACTGGAAATGTCGGCTGCACAATTTCTATGCAGTCACGAACATTTGCTGTTTGTAGCTTTCGCCACACAAATATACATAGACAATACAATTAAACCATAATTGATTGTATCGGGTGGTGGAATAAATACTTTCATGAAGTTTGCGAGTTTAGCAACCCTAGTCCTTTGTATTTAACTACCTCCATCAACATAAGAAACTACTGTCAGCTGCAAAAATCGCACTGACGTTGTTTCGACCTTCCATGATCATCATCAGAGAACGACGGCAAACTCACTATCGAGGATCAAACCGCATTGAATATATATGGAAATCAAATTTAGATATGTGGCTCTCACCTCTAGCAGTCTTGTATACATTGAACTTGACTGGAAATGTCGGCTGCACAATTTCTATGCAGTCACGAACATTAACTGTTTGCAGCTTTCGCCACATATAAATATATAGACAGTACAATGTAACAATAATTGATTGCAGGGATGGTGGTAACAATGCTTGAAATCAAGTTTGCAAGCTTGAAGTAAACACCAACCCCTTTTGTATTTAACCAGTCTTCGACCAACATAACAAAACTACCGCCAGCCGCAACGCACTGACGCGTTTCGACCTTCCATGATCATCATCAGAGTACGACGGCAAACTGACTATCGAGGATCAAACCGCATTGAATATATATGGAAATCAAATTTAGATATGCGGCTCTCACCTCTAGCAGTCTTGCATACATTGAACTTGACTGGAAATGTCGGCTGCACAATTTCTATGCAGTCACGAACATTAACTGTTTGCAGCTTTCGCCACATATACATATATAGGCAATACAATTTGACAATAATTGTTTGCGCGGGTGGTGGTAACAATTCTTTAAATCAAGTTTGCGAGCTTGAAGTAAACACCAATCCCTTTGTATTTAACCAGTCGTCGAACAACATAACAAAACTACCGCCAGCCGCAACGCACTGACGCGTTTCGAACTTCCATGATCATCATCAGAGTACGACGGCAAACTGACTATCGAGGATCAAACCGCATTGAATATATATGGAAATCAAATTGAGATATGCGGCTCTCAATTCTAGCAGTCTTGCATACATTGAACTTGACTGGAAATGTCGGCTGCACAATTTCTATGCAGTCACGAACCTTAACTGTTTGCAGCTTTCGCCACATATACATATATAGGCAATACAAATTAACAATAATTGATTGCTCGGGTGATGGTAACAATTATTTAAATCAAGTTTGCGAGCTTGAAGCAAACACCAATCCCATTGTATTTAACCAGTCGTCGAACAACATAACAAAACTACCGCCAGCCGCAACGCACTGACGCGTTTCGACCTTCCATGATCATCATCAGAGTACGACGGCAAACTGACTATCGAGGATCAAACCACATTTAATATATATGGAAATCAAATTTAGATATGCGGCTCTCACCTCTAGCAGTGTTGTATACATTGAACTTGACTGGAAATGTCGGCTGCACAATTTCTATGCAGTCACGAACATTAACTATTTTGCAGCTTTCTCCACATATACATATATAGACAATACAATTAAACAATAATTGATTGCGCGGGTGGTGGTAACAATGTTTTAAATCAAGTTTGCGGGCTTGAAGTAAACACCAACCCCATTGTATTTAACCAGTCTACGAACTACATAACAAAACTACCGCCAGCTGCAACGCACTGACGCGTTTCGACCTTCCATGATCATCATCAGAGTACGATGGCAAACTGACTATCGAGGATCAAACCGCATTGAATATATATGGATATCAAATTTAGATATGCGGCTCTCACCTCTAGCAGTCTTGCATACATTGATCTTGAATGGAATTTGTTAAAGAGATAAAGAAATTAGTCGTCAATTAAACAATCAATGTATCAATCGATCAATCAATTTGTCAATAAGACAGTCAATCATTCAATAACGCAATTAATTTATAGATAAATCAGACAATGAATCTTTAATCAACCAATCAATGCCTTTAATTTATTTACGTTGAAGTTTCTATTGTTCGTCAAAAATATTCATATATATTGATTGAAATCTCTCCAACTTAAATTTTTGAGCGTCTATCCGCAGAAATTACTACCTATTTTAATATATTCTTTTAATAAACATTTATATATATATATTTTATCAAGTATTTGCCTATTAATCAATCCATATACTAATTAATAAAATAGCTAAAATAAATAAATCAGTACATTGAACATTCAACTATTTACTCCGTTATTAAATAAAGATCAATGCATATAAAATTCAAAAACATGTTTAAAATATCTTTATCAGTTATTTTAAACTCGATATAGCTAATGCTATATTTATTTTTAAAACTACTTTTTTCTTTATGTCTATAAGTTAAGCTATCTAATAATCGATTGTTAAATATTCCCTAATAAGACTATATTATAAATCTGAATTCCCATCTATACTCAAATGAAATAAACTGTAGCTAACTTATAATAATCCAGTTCTACATTCCATTAAACAATTAAACGACCAATATTTTAAACAAAATTTGGGAGCTGGAAGCAAGCACCAATCACATTGTATTTAACCAGTCGTCGACCTTTCATGCTCAAAATCAGCGTACGACGGCAAACTGACTAGCGAGGATCAAACAGTACGTAATATATATATATATATATATATATATATATATATATGAAAAGCAAGATTAGATATGCGGCTGTCACTTCTAGTAGTCTCGTATACATTGCTCTTGACTGGAAATGGCGGGTGTACATAGTTTGTTCTCACGAACATTAATCTTATTGAAGCTTTCGCGACATGTATATAGTTAATGAAATTAAGTAATCATTGTTTGCGCGGGTGTTGTTAACAATTCATTAAATAAAGTTTGCGAGCTTGAACTAAACCCCTTGGATTTAACCAGTTGTTAAAAAAACATTTCAAAACTACCATCTTTCATACGTACTATCGAGATTCGACTTCCTCTGATCATTATCAGAGTACGACGGAAAAGCGATTAGCTAGGATCAAACTGGAACGCATATATATATAGAAAGAAAATTCAGGTATTTGGCTCTCACCTCTGGTAGTTTCGTGTATATTTTACTTTACTGGAAATGTCGGCTATATAATTTCTAAGCGGTCACGATCATGAACTTTTTGCAGCTTCCCCACTTATATATAGGTAATATATTTATATGGAGAAAAACTAACGTTATTCGATGACAGGTTAAATAAAATTGTATTGTTGTTTACTTCAAGCTCGCAAACTTGATTTAAAGTAACAGTCAAATACTGTTTGTTGCGGAGAACTAATATATATGCAAATATGTATTAGGTGTTGCGGACCTAGTAACAAATTAATTCAGTTGTGACCACAAGGATAAACCAAAGACAGCATGAA
>JAQBSW010008553.1:0-33522 GCA_029291075.1 Eudiplozoon nipponicum
AACGGAAAGTATAATCTCATGCACATACGCTTGTGCTTACTGGAGACTTATCAGAAGTGGCCGGTATTACGCCCTTTGCTAACTATCTATTTGGGTGAAGAATGTAGGAAAATAGGACGGTACAATCTCAAATACGAATGTGTAAACCTGCAGTGGTTAAGCTTACATCATATAAAGTCTCAACTATGCGACTTCAATGTTAACTCACACTATATAATAAATATAAATTCGAGTCTGTAAAGTTGATACTAACATTATGGTTATATTGTGTTAGTAACTGCCAACATTATTAAATTCGAAAATGTATGCTGGTAATTAACACTATGGTTTCCGAGTTTGGTACATGATACCAACCTGATGGATGTCAATTTATGCTAAAGTTCACTGAAATTAAATTACAACAATTTCTGAACACCTGTTACCTAGTAACCATACACTCTGGCCTTGATCGATATCAATTATCACATTTCGCGGTAAATATGACATCTTTCAATTCACATAACAGCAATACTGTTTGTATATATATATAATTTCATTATAAACTGAACATTGCATCAAAAAGCAGATTTGGAATTCTTGAAATACTGTATAAAATGTACCCTAAGTGGGACATGAACCTGCGAACATTAGCTATGGAAATCGTGAATCTATCGACTACGTCACCCAAGCATAATATGCACGCAATTTGAAATCGAATACCAATATATGTTACTATTTGTTAGCATTTCCATCAGGTGAAAATTATTCTGAATTTGTTTAAACATGAAATTATAACTAAAAACTATTGATCGACCTTTCTGCAACAGACTACATGAAACTTGGGTGTTAAAAATTGATTTCAAATCGATCGCAGTGTTGGTGATTATATATATATATATATATATATATATATATATATATATATATATTGTTAGCATAAAATAAACATAGCCGAAGCAATTCATCCTCTAGACCGATTTAGTCCTTTTTGGAAGTTCTGCAAGAACTGACCAGATTTGCTACGATATGGACTCGAATATGGGAACACCTTGTTCGAAGGCAATGATTCCAACCACTGCACCACCTGTGTTGCACTCTAATTGAAATTTGAAATTACATAACAAATAATGTGTCATTTCTTGTTAGCTTGTCCGTAAAGTGAAATCTATTTAAAATTTCTTATGACCCGAAATTCTAACTATCCAAGTCCAACCCATCACTATACAACAGACACAAAGCCGCTTGGAGAATTTAAATTGATTTGAACTTCGCCAGCCGTACTGCATTCTACACACATTTTGAAATCACATGACAGTTTATGTTTTGTTTAATGATTAGACTATTATTGAAGTACAACCTAATTTGAATTTCTTAAGACTTGAATTTTCAAATGGCCACCTCCCATCCGTCATTATGCAACCAATTTCATGCCAATTGTGGAAGTCATATTAAATTTAACTTTAATGTATGGTTATACATGTATGACTTCGGCATAAAGTAAACATTAATTGAGTTATAAAACGCAATTCATCCGTTAGACCGATGTAATTCTTAATGGGAACTATTCGAATACCGCCAAAATTTTACGCGGACGGCTTACGGACATGGGCATAGTTGTTTCGGCGTCTATGACCTAGTCCACTTCACCACCCGTATTTAACGCAATTTGATAACACATACCATGTTATGTTGTCTTTCATCAGCCTTAATTTCAATTGGAACCTATTTAGAATCTCTTAGGAATTCAAGTTCCAGCTAACCGCCAATGATCTGTCATTATACGACAGTCATCATGCCACTTTTATACATTATTTTGATATTAAGTCTAATGGAAGGATTTGGATTATATATTTGTTGCCAGTATAAGCTAAACATTGTGGCAAAGGTTTCTTATTTACTCAGAACTCTCCAAGATCTGTCGAGATTTTGCCATGAGCGGGAATCGAAACGGTGCATATTTGCAAACTATTCCATGTCTGTATCCAGTGAGGCGCAATTTGATGTCATATAACAAATTATGCTGCTTTTGTTAGCATTTACCTCAAGTGGAAACCATTTAGAATCCCTGGATTTTAATTTATCCGAACCCGAGCTTTCAATAATACAACAAACATCATAACACTAGAGAAAATTATATTAATTTAAAATCTTATTACAGTATTTGGATTATATGTACGATGTCAGTATAAACTTAACGTGTCATCATGTTGCAGAAGCCTTTAATCCAGTAATGCGTCTTTCATCCTCATTGGGAACACTTCAAGTGCTATTCAAAATTTGTTGCTGACGAGATTCGAAATTGGGCACCATCGCTAAGACTCCATCATTCTTGCCACACACTACGCGCAATTTTAATGCAACATACCAAATTATACTTTTTTATTTCCGTCTATTTCAGGTGTAATCTATCTAGAAAATCTTAAGGCCTGAACTTCTAACAAGCCATCGCCGTTCTCATTATACAACAGAAAACCTAACACTTGGGGATGTTATATGAATTTGAAATCTAATGATAGGGTCAGTATAAGCTAAAGATCGAATCAAGTCGCAAATGCAATTCCTCCAAAGGATACATTTCGATCTTACTTGTGATTTTTCAAGTAAATTCAAGTATTTACCGCAGACGGGACTCGAACCGTAGCACATTTGCTTCCGAGTCTGTGGCTAATTACTCCGTCACCTGAACCGGACTCCAAACGAGAATTGAAGTTTTATAAAGACTTCGATTTTCTTTTTATATTAAGTATTCCATTTATGGAGAAACTATTCGGAATGTCATAAAACATTAATTTCTAGCTAGACAAACCCAATCTTTATATCTATCACAGACACAGTACCACCTCGTGTTGCTATATTTATTTTGAATTTAATGGCAGGGTTTTGATTATATTTATGTTTTATACATAAAATAAGCGTTGCATGAAATTAAAAATGAAATTCTATCAAATGAACGATTTCTTCCATATTGGAAGCTATCAACTTCTCTCCAAATTATGCTGCGGACATGACTCGGACTAGGGCACACATGCAATGGGGTCTAAGACTATATCTACTGCGATACACCTGCAGCATATTACATGCAATTTGATGCCATATACAAACTTATATCTTTTTGTTATACTTTCCTCTAAGAGGAATCTCTTCAAACGATAATTTTAACTAGCCACTCTCGATCTGACATTATACAGCAGATAATGTGATGCTTGGGAAATTTATATAGATTTGAAGTCAAATGGGTGATTTTTGGATAATTATCTGTTGTAAGTATAAACTTGTCATTGCATCAGGGAGCAAAGTCAATTGATTCAGTAGATCAGTAACGCAAATATTAGGAATTGTTCAATTATTGTCCAGAATTTTCTGTGAAAGGGACAAGAACTTTGATTATATCCACATACTACATTCAATATGATGTCCTATACAAGCTTATGTTTTTTGTTAAACTTTCCTACAGGCGGAACCTATTTGGAACATGTTAAGACCTGAAATTCTAACGAGCCAACTCTGACAACAGATACCGCAGAACATGGGAAAACTGTATTGAATTGAAATTTAATGGCGGGATTTTAATTATATATATGCTTTAATTACATGCAAAACTTTGCATCAGGTAACAAAATCAATTCAACCAACAGATGGTTTTCGCCCTTATTGGGAACTCTTCAAGTAATGTCCAGAATTGGCTGCGGACGGGTCTCGAACTGGGACACATTTGTTCAGAGTATGTGACACTTTCCAATTTGCTACTCAAGCCACATACTACGAGCAATGTGAAGTTTTATGCGAACTCATGTATGTTTATTTCTTAGCTAGCTTTTATTTAAGTTAGAATCCATTTGGAAAATCAAAATACCTGTACTTCTAACTAGTTATTCTCGATCAATCAGTAAACAACACACAACATAATGCTTCTGGGAATTTATTTTAATTTGTGATCTAACGGTCGGATTTTTAATATATTTATGCAGTCAGACGGAAACAAATTCTGCATCAGTAAAAAAAATCAATTCATTCAGTAGACCAGCACAGTCCTTATTGTGAACACTGGAGGGCAATTCGAAAAAAATTACGTAGATGGGACCCAAACCGGAGCATATTTAAATTAATCTTCGAAACACATATCTTGGTCTTCTAGAAACTTATGTTTTACTTAACCGTTACGTTACCTTCATGCGGGACCTGTTTAAATCTCTTACGACGTGAATTTCTTGCAAATCACCGCCGATTTCTCATAAAAAATAAACACCATACTGCTGGATGAAATTATATTTAGAAGATTTTTAATGGCAGGATTTAGATTATCTGCATCCCGTTAATATAAATTAAACCTTGCATCAGATAGCAACATAAATTCATCGGCTAAAAAGGTATAGTCGTTATTGGAATTTCTTCAACTATTATCTGGTATCTGATAAGAACGACACTCGAACCGTAATAGATTTCCTTGGAATGATGTGATTCTTTTCCTAGGCCATCCGTGCCGCATACTACATGCAAATTGACGTCATATACCAAATTGTGTTCCTTTGGTTCAACCTTCCTTCAGTTAAACCTATTTTTAATCTCTTAAGTCTTGTAGTTATAACTAGACAATCTCGGTGTATCATTAAAAAACCGACAAAGTGCCACTTGGGTTTTGTAAGTTTTGTTGATGTCTAGTTGCAGGATTTTGACTATATAAGTTGTCATGTAAAAAGAATGATGGATCATGTCTCGAAGGCAATTTGTCCAGTGAACCGGTTTCGTTATTATTGGGAATTGTTCAAATACTGTCCAGAATTTTACGCTGCCGGGACTCGAACAAGGGCATATTTACTCCGGAGCCTGCGACTCTATCCATTTCATAACTCGTGCCGCATTCTACACGCAAATTGTTGCCATATACCAAATTAAGTCTTTTTGATTAGACGTAATCTCATGTAGAACTATTCTGGAATCTCATAAGACCTGCATTTCTAACTTGACTAAAAAGACTTGTGAATTAAGTATTTCGTATCTAGTAAAAAATTCGTTAAAATATTACTAGAAGTATAAACCAAAGAGAGCATGAACGGAAAGTATAATCTCGCACACGTTCGTTTCGTGCATGCCGGCGACTCATTAGTAGTATCTGGTATTATACCCTTTACACAATATATATTTGATTGAGGATTGTGGCATAATAAGACGGTACAATCTCCTAGACGAATGTGTAAACCTACAGTAGTGAAGATAACATCATGTGTAGTCTCGCAAATGCGTCTTCCACGCTAACTCACTCTATTATATATATATATATATATATATATATATATATATTATATATATATATACATATTTATATATACCGAGTCTGTAAAGGAAACCAAGACTATGGCTATTGTGACAATACCCGATACCAACATTAAAGTATAGAAAAGGTGCATGGTTCTACCACTATGGTTGCCGAGTCGGTACATGATACCAACACGCTGAAATTCTATGTGTACTATATATTTTACTGCAAAAGGTGATAACTAATATCGATCAACGCCAGAGTGTATAGATTTACTGGAGTAACAGGTGTTCAGAAATAGTAGTAATTCTCAATCTTGATTAACTACAGCATACATGGAAGTCCATCATGTTGGTACCATGCACCGACTCCGCAACCATAGCGGTAGTACCATGCACATTTCCTGTATTTTAATGTTGGTATCGGCTACTGACACAATAGCCATAGTTTTGGTATCATTTACAGTCTCGGTATATAAATTATTTAGGACGAGTTAACGTTGAAGTTGCATTGTCGTAGACTACATGATGTTAGCTACACTAATGCAGGTTTACACACAGAAGGATAAACCAAAGGCAGCATGAACGGTATGTGTAATCTCATGCACATTCGTTAAGTGCAATATGTAAACCTGCAATAGTGAAGCTTACATCATATAAAGTCTACGACAATGCGACTTCAACGATAACTCACACTATATAATATATATACCAAATCTGTAAAGGATATTAACAGTATGGCTATTGTGTTAGTAACCGATACCAACATTATTGTACCGAAAAGGTACATGTTACTAACACTATGGTTTTCGAGTCGGTACATGATACCAACCTGATGGATATCAATTTATGCTAAAGTTCAGCCAAATTGAGAATTACAACAATTTCCGAACATCTGTTACTCCAGTTAAACCATACACTCTGGCCTTCATCGATATCAGTTATCACATTTCGCGGTAAGCATGACATCATTCAATTCAATATACTACAGTTAAATACTGTTTGTTGCGAAGAACTAATATATATGCAAGTATGTATTAGGTTTTGCGAACCTAGTAACAAATTAGTTCAGTTGTGACCAGAAGGATAAACCAAAGGCAGCATGAACGGAAAGTATAATCTCATACACATTCGTTTCGTGCTTACTGGCGACTCATCAGTAGGAGCCGGTATTACGCCCTTTAACCACAATATATTTGGTAGAAGAATGTGGAATAATAGGACGGTACAATCTCGTAGACGAATGTGTAAACCTATAATAGTGAAGCTAACATCATCTAAAGTCAACGACAATGCGACTTCAATTCTAACTCACACTATATAATATATATACCGAGTCTGTAAAGGATACTAACACTATGGCTATTGTGTTAGTAACCGATACCAACATTATTGTACCGATAATGTACACGGTACTAACACTATGGTTTCCGAGTCGGAACATGGCACCAATATGATTGATCTCAATTTATGCTATAGTTCACCGAAATTGGGAATTACACTAATTTCTGAACACCTGTTATTCCAGTAAATCTATACACCCTGGCCTTGATCGATATCAGTTATCACATTTCGCGGTAAGCATGACATCATTCAATTAAATATATAACAATGCTTCAAATCAACTTGATTTAAAGCATTGTTACCTACCACTAATCATTATTGTTTAAAAATACAACAGTTAAATACTGTGAGTTGTATATATATATATATATATATATATATATATATATATATATATATATATATATATGCAAGTATGTATTGGTTTTGAACCTAGTAATAAATTGATTCAGTTGTGACCAGAAGGATAAACCAAAGGCAGCATGAACGGAAAGCATAATCTCATGCACATTCGTTTCTTGCTCAACTTCAACAAAATTGAGAATTTCAGCTACTTCTGAATACACGTTACTCCAGCATATGCATACAATCTGGTCTTGATTGGTATCAGTTATCAAAATTCACTGTACTCATGGCATTGCTCAATTAAATTTTTGTTTGTTGAGGGGAACTAATATATATTGCGTTGTGTATTAGATGTAACGTATCTATTAATAAATTATTTAAAATATGACCATAAGTATAAGCAAAATTCATCATGAACGAGAGGTATAATCTCATGCCCAAATGCGTTTCATTTTTACTGACCTCTCATCAGTAAGAACGGATTCTACACTCTAAATCGACTAGATATTTAGTCAAGTCATGTGGGATTTTTGGAAGGTATAAACTCAATAACTAGTGATTATTTAAGCAGTTATTATGTTAACTTCCTATAAAGTCTTCAGCAATGCCAATTTAAAGACAAGCCACTATCTATGATATATAATCATTATTATGATAGGTTTGATATCAACAAAATTTTGACTTACATCTATTAATGAACAACTTTTTCTCCAAAAAATCTATACACACTCGCCATGAACGATATTAGTCATCACATATCGCGGTAATCATGACATCATTCAATTATATGTATGATAGTTATATATCTTTTTGCGAGGATCTAATATAAATGCAACTCTATATTATGTGCTGCATACCTTTTAGCAGTTAGTTAAAATTGTAACAAGAAGACGTACCAAATTCAGCATGAACGAAAAGTTTAAACTCAAGTGCACATGGGTTTTGTGCTTACTGGCGTCTGTACATAAATGTTGCATCTTTTTGCACAGTTCTGTCGTTATTGTTGTGGATTTGACCGCATTTTTCTTGTGCGGGACAATTGATAGCACTCCTAGGTTGGTAAAATATTGAATATTGTACATTTTCAGGTGCTATGATAATTGGCCTGGATTGGTGGGTTCTCACTTGTCTCTTCTTTTTTAAGCCTTCCATCAGCTGATGGAAAATCGTGTTCCAACGTCATTTTCGAACAATCAGCTGATGGAAGGCTTTGAAAACAAGGGACAAGTGAGAACCCATCAATCAAGGCATCTGTACAATTGAAGCTGGTATTAAACCCTCTGTCCATTATATTTTGGTCAATTTTTTTAATAGGTGAGCGATAAAATCTGTTGTACTATTTTGCATTCAAACAGCAATGTAGCGACCTTCACAAAAAGCCTATCGCAATGCGATGTTAATACCTACTCACTGTGAGGTTGTTCATTAATTTCAGGATTTTAACCATGGCAAATTGTTCTTAGATGGAACGATTCGAGAATTGGAACTCAAGAAATGACGTATGAGTATCCATGTATGATGTATTCCATAATTAACTGAAACTGTTTGGGAAATTAAGCAGTCTTTGATTATGAATGTTTTTTTTAATATGGACTAATGATTTTGTTGAATCTAGGTTTATTCTATTTCATTACTAGAAATTTTTTAATAATTTATCTCAAACAATGGATAGAAGGTTATGCAAAGAAATATTTAAAAGAAATACTAATGTGAAACGCAGTTCAATTAAAATTATTAAAGACTAAGTTAAGTTAGAATAGATTAAAAATAAATGCATTACTACAAGCAATTTGTAGATAATCAGAATATATTAAACTGACAAAATTCAAAAATTATCCAATGCTATGCTTCAAACCAATGATTGATTATCTTAAATACAAAGATAAAAAAGATAGATAAATTATATTTGATTTGAATGAGTGTTTTGGTAACCGAATAAGCAATCCTCATAATGTAAGTCGTACAGTTACGTCTATATAACCAGAAGCAGCAATTTGTTTTCGACTGTGATGTGCTAGTAAACCCAATGATGAAAATCAAATTAGAAACAGAAAAATGATTGATGAGTATCGATCGACTGGTTAAATACAAATTTGATTTAAATAATTATTATTACTACTTGCAAGATCAATGATTGTTTAATTGTATTACCGAAATCCATAAAGCATTATGTTCGTGACTGTACAGAAATTTTGCAGCAGACATATCCAGTCCAGCACAATATAGGTAAAATTACTGGAAATGAGAGCCGCATATCTAACTTAGCTTCCATTATATATGCATTGTCTTACTCTGATGATCAGCATGAAATGTCGAATCATGCCAGTGCGTTTGACTAACAGTAGTTTTCTATGTTGTTCGACAACTGGTTAAATACAATGGGATTGATGTTTACGTCAAGCTCGCAAACTTGATTCAATATATTTAAGCAAATAATTTATATACATTGAAAATATGCTCAGAGTATTTTGTATGTTGGAAATACTTATCGCTTGAGAAGCGAATTAAGTTTCATACAGTGTATGCGAGACTACTTTCCGCGGCAAATTCTGGATAGTACGTGAAGAGTTCCCAATAAGAACGAAACCATTCTACTGGATGAATTTCATTTTCTACATTATACAATGCTTAGTTTATACTGACATATATATATATATATATATATATATATATATATATATATATATATATATATAATGGTCACGATGTTTATATCAAGAATGAAAACTTTATAAATGGAAAATAAATGTTTTTTGTTTACTTTGCCTTTAAATGGCGCCTATATGACATACCTTTTGATCTATAGTTCCAAAAATCCACCTCCGGTCTATTAAAATAGAACAGACACCACGCTACCTGACGAATTTGTATTGAATTCAGCCTGAATACGTTTAAAGGAACAATGTTTTCGTGAGCGGTGATAGTAATTAATTAAATCAAATTTACGATCTTGATATATACAAATTTTCCTTTGTATAAATATACATGTTTCAGTATAAACTAAATTTTACAAAGGCTAGCCATATCAATATAACCAGTAGATCCGTTTCGACTTTAGTCGTAACTCACCAAATGCTATCGAGCATTATAACGCGGGCAGGGCGAAATTTGGGAAAGTAAAATTTATTTATATGTAGCAAATACTTCAACAAGTTAATGCTAGTGACTGATTAGTATTTGGGCGGCCGATATTTCCAGTCACGTAAGAAGCATGCGAGATTAATAGAGTTGAGAGCCACATTTCTAAATTTTATTTTTTATAATCATTATGGCTGGTCAAAAGGCACCTGACCCATTAATTACTTACATATGTCAGTATAAAATAAGAATTGTAAAGTGTAGAAAAAAATTCTGGCCAGTACATGATGAGTTCCCAATAAGGACGAAACCGGTCTACTGGTGTGGCAATGGCCACCTTTAAGACAAATAATGAACAAAAAGTCTTATCTAGGGCAGACAGTATTTCAACAGAAATTCCTCGCAGAAGCGTCCGTATAAGAATGAAGCAGTCAGCCCAATGAGAAAAGCAGACTTAGAGCTGAAGTGAACATAAATTAATTAATGTGTAAATTTGTTTTATTAAATCGATGCTCGTTGTGCGAGAAAAATTCTATATATAATTGAGTAAAAATAAAGCATTTGTCGGACATTTAAAATGGCTTCTGATGGGTTGGAAACGTTGATTCAGGCATTGACTTCTCAAATGAATAATTTAACTGCAGAATTAGGCACAATTAAGGCTCGTCTAGACGATACGCTAATAATAAATACAGAAGACATCCAAGTACGTGGACCATCCAACATAGGTGGACACAACAATGGCGACCACGCCGAAGAGGAATCAGGAGGAAATATGCCGGCGTTTTCAGCCGAATCAACGAATTATTTCAGACCGTCATCAGAGTTTAAGCCGATGTTGGCACCACTAGATGTGGAAAGGCCACAGTTGTGGTTCGAAAAATTTGAAGCATCAGTTCGAGCCCAAGAATTTACATTGGAAGCACCTATTGTGCGTGTAGCTGTGCAGGAATTAGTGGACCGGACAGTAGCAGTCCAATTGGAATTGCCGGTTGACCTCACGTATGAAGAATACAAAAGACGCGTGTTGGATCATTTCCGGGCTAGGCCTCAGGAAGTGTTCATAGAATTATACATCCTGAAGCCATTAATGGGTGAGATGACCATGGATACCATGGCACGTATCAAGCGGTGGTTCTCGAAGCTTACCGAGTCTTTACCCGGCTTGCAACCACATGAGGCCATCATGTTCATGCTGCTGGATCCTACCAGATACGGTGAAATATCCAGCGCCCAGCGAGGCCTTGAAGAGAGACTTCAGGCTCTTCAAAGTTCGGCCATAATGACAAACAAAGTGGCAGCTGCATCTCCAAGCATGGGTCCAGTTACGACATCTGACAGGAGTGACATACCGTATTGGAATTCTTCGCGGCATAATAAGCAGTTCCATGACAGAAGGCAACAGCCAGTGGCCTGGAAGCAAAGTCAGTAAATAAGGACTCCAGCTCCGATGAATACGACGAATAAGCGTCAGCAAAACCCATGTACTTCTCCTCGAGAACGGCCAGGGCAGTGGGGTAACAGGGTGCACAATCTCACAAATAAAGGTGGGAGAGAGCAGGGCACAAATATTAATCCTTTGGTGGCTCCGACGGGTAGATCGAATGAAGACCAGCAGAACAAACAAAAGTGGTCCGAACCAGATGGCCTTTGAAGAAAAGGAAGTGTGGGAAACATTGCCAAATGTAAGAATTTTCATTAAAGTTAAATTTTTAGAACTCTTCAACGGACAGCCAGTAATAATGCAATTGGATACTGGAGCTGATGTGTCGGTACTACCATTGACATGGCCATTGAACAATGTAAAACCTACGAAAGCAAGTTTATGTCAGGCATCGGGCGCATCGATGGTGGCTGTGGGCGAGTGGGACAAGAAGTTGTTAATAAATGAAAATGTCTATCATATGTCTTTTGTTGTTTCGAATACGCAAACGCCCTTATTAGGACTTGATTTCATTAGAAAATGGGTTAAGACGATAGACTGTCAAAATAAACGTGTATGCCTATCGCGGCCTGGGGGAATAAGTTCAATAAAGTCTATATGTACCCCTAAGATGCAGGAGGAGACCAGTTGTCTGCCTGGGTGGTGGAAGAATCTTCAAACCCGATATAACATTATATTCCAACTGCCTGATTGTAGCGAGCGTCCAGGGCCGACGGTCGAACAGTTTAAGCTATGGCTAGAACTAAATGACGGTTACGAACCACCAAAAGTATATGGTGCTCCTCCAAAGAAATTAGCAGCAGCGACTCGTGCAACCCAAGAAATGTTTGAAGCCGGCGTTCTTGAACCGTCAACATCTGTTTTTCGTGCTCCGATGGTTTATGTTACGAAAAAGGATGGTTCGCTCCGACCAGCGGCTGATTTTAGGCAATTGAACTCAGTAACTAAACCGGACCCGTATCCCATGCCGGCTCTGCGTGATCTGTTCTTACAGCTAGCAGGAGGAAAATGGTTTGCCGTGCTTGATCTTAAACAGGGATTTTGGCAAATAGGCGTGCGGCCCGAAGACCGATGGAAGTTAGCGGTACAAGTACCCCAAGGTCATTTCCAATTCACCCGGGTACCATTTGGCCTTAAAAACGCTCCGAAAGTGTTCCAAAGAATGATGGACTCGTTCGTGTCTGACTTAACGTGTACAACAGCTTACGTAGACGATGTTATTATATGGGCCACTACTGAACACGAATTACGTGTGAGGCTGCAGAAGATGTTGGCCAAAGCTGTAGAATGGCGATTACATTTTAATCCAGAAAAGGTACAGATAGGTCAAGAAGTGCGGTTCTTGGGGCACTTAGTCTCAGCGGACGGATGCATGCCGTTAGATTCGAATGTACAACCTATCAGGGATTATCCGGTGTCTACCACTAGAAAACAATTGCGCCGGTTTATTGGTATGGTGAATTTCTATAGACCATACCTCGCAGGGATGGCGGTTACACAACAGCCCTTATCTCAGTTAACTAGTGCCAAGATACCATTTCGTTGGACGGAGGAAGCTCAACAAGCGTTTGTAATATGCAAGCAGAAATTAATAGATGCAACTATTTTGACTTTCCCGGTAGGTAATATGTCAATTGTTACAGACGCGTCAGATATTGGTATAGGAGCGGTGTTACAAGCTGACGGACGTCCTGCGCAATATATAAGTCGCACACTCACTAAGGCGGAACAGAACTATACAGTCACAGAAAAATAATTACTTGCCGTACAATGGGCGCTGCGGAAGTTTAGATATTTTGTCATCGGGGGACACGTGGACGTCTTTACTGACCACAAAGCGCTAGTGCATTGGAGATCACTATGTATTGAGAAGAAACGTGTACATCGAGCCATTGAAGAACTAGAAGAGTATGATATATCAATTCATCATAGAGCAGGAATCGAGAATGCGGCGGCCGATGCGCTCAGCAGAATTTCCGCTGTGCGGGTTTCACCGCTTATAAAAGTCTCTGAAGAACAGGGTAGAGATGCTACATGTCAGGAAATAGTTAATCAATTAAAAAACGGCACAGGGGTATCTGCACCATATAAAACGTTGAGTCTACAGAACGGCCTGTTGGTGCGGAAAGAAGGACAAACAGTGCAATGGTTTGTGCCAGAATCTATAAGAACAGAATTAATGGCCTTTTGGCATGAAACGTTAGGACATCCCGGCGCTGGGCGGCTCATTGAGACATTGCAGTCACGATTGTATTGGCCTGGCATGTCCAAAGAAATTCGTAGCTATTGTCAACAGTGCACTACATGCCAACGTTGTAAACCACAAAAACGAGAAAAAGTCACGCCGATTGCTTTCAATGCCACGGCACGGAACGAGTTTCTGCATGTCGACCTGGTAGGTCCACTGCCGGTAGCTCGCGGCGGCGTGTCCTATGTGTTTTCCATGGTCGATAAGTTTACCCGATGGGTCGAGTTTGTACCACTGAAGAAGATCACAACAGAAAAGATTATAACGTGCTTAGAAGAGCGATGGCTCAGTCGATTCAGTGCACCACAAGTTATAGTTACCGATCAAGGCGCACAGTTTGAGTCGAAAGAATTTAATCAGTGGTGCAAAGACCTTGACATAAAGCATTCCCGCACAGCCACTTATCACCCGCAAACCAATGCGACAGCTGAGCGCGCACATAGGACGATGAAAGAGGTACTGCGATGCTGGTGCCACGAGAGCCCGGGAACGTGGAGAGACAAATTACATTTGGTCGAGCGGGCCATGCGCTTTACTGTCTCAACAGCTACAGGATTCGCTCCAACGACCATGGTCTATGGAGGACACATAAGACTTCCAGGTGAACCGGTAATCCAAGGATCCCATGAGCGCTGCACCATAGCGGATATTCAGGAACGACTAAAACAGTTAACTGAATATGTAGGCGCCACGCAGCGACAAGGCTATGCAAGGCAACCGACACGCACTCGCCTAAAGGTCGGCGACTATGTAATGGTAGCGAAGGTCGAGCCTATGGCACTGCAGGCTGTTAATGATGGGCCGTATCGCGTGGAGAGGGTGGACGCAGAGCACAATACTGTTTTTGTTAGCCTGCCCGATGGACCACGAGCTGTGGCACTGGATCGTTTAAGCAGAGTGCGAAAGCCGATTCCTTGAGGGGGGAAGATGTGGCAATGGCCACCTTTAAGACAAATAATGAACAAAAAGTCTTATCTAGGGCAGACAGTATTTCAACAGAACGTCCTCGCAGAAGCGTCCGTATAAGAATGAAGCAGTCAGCCCAATGAGAAAAGCAGACTTAGAGCTGAAATGAACATAAATTAATTAATGTGTAAATTTGTTTTATTAAATCGATGCTCGTTGTGCGAGAAAAATTCTATATATAATTGAGTAAAAATAAAGCATTTGTCGTACATTTAAAATGGCTTCTGATGGGTTGGAAACGTTGATTCAGGCATTGACTTCTCAAATGAATAATTTAACTGCAGAATTAGGCACAATTAAGGCTCGTCTAGACGATACGCTAATAATAAATACAGAAGACATCCAAGTACGTGGACCATCCAACATAGGTGGACAAAACACTTTGGACTTTTGTTTTGGTTGGAGCTAAGAAACTCATTTTATCTCTCAATGCTCCAACAAACCAATCTTCTGAACTAGAGGCCCAATGGAGACAACTTGGAGCTTCTATTAGAAGATCTCCAGGTAAGCTCAATGGCTCTCCATAAACAAGTTCTGCTATGGATGTTCCTAACTGAACTCTGTATCTGTTTCGCATTGCCAACAAAACTATGGGCAAATCATGTATCCAACTGGATCCACGGGTGCAGCGTAATGCAGCCTTCGGCTCCCTGTGCAGTCTCTCAACCATCCCATTAGCTCTGGGATTATAAGCACATGTGTGTCTTACTTCTATCCCCATTGTATTCAATGATCTGATAAACAGTTCAGACATAAACTGACTACCACGATCAGTAGTTACCCTTACCGGTACACCATATCGCGACACCCAATTATGCAAGAACATAAGTAAGACCTCTTGAGCTGTCATGTCTTTCAGGATTGCTACCTCAAACTGACGACTGAACCGATCGACCATCGTGAGTAAATACTTTTGGCCGGAAATCTCAGGCATTTCTACTATATCAATATGAACATGCATGAATCGACCCGCTGGTATACCAATCGTTTTAATTTCAGTTTTGGTATGACGCCAAACTTTACAAGTTTGACACCGGGCACATGTCCTTACCCAGGCTCTTATGTCTTTCGACATCTTTGGCCATACATATCTATCAGTGACCATCCTGATAGTTGCCTTAATGGAAGGATGACTGAATTCATGTAGCTGCTGAATTACCTTATACCTTAATTCTAGCGGTACATAAGGTCTAGGTTGGCTCCTGGAGATTTCACATAATAACCACTTATCTCCAATCTTCCTGCGTGTATACACAGGATTCTTTTCCAACACAGCTACTAAAGGATCAGAACCTTGTGCTTCCATCAATTGCTGGACAAAATCATTAGAAGATATAATAGAGCATACAAGTGACTCTGAACGAATCATATCTTCATCTGATACGTCTGGTCTACTGAGAGTGTCTGCCACCACATTATCTTTTCCTGAGATATGACTTATGGTAAAATCAAATTCTGCGAGTCGGGTTATTTGTGAATTTACCCGCCGAGAATAATTTAGCCTGTTTGCTTTCCCAAGGATACTCAACAACGGTTTATGATCAGTTAATATCATAAACTGATGTCCATCTAGGTAGTGCTCAAAATGCAACACTGCAGAATAAACTGCTAGTAACTCCTTTCCAAGCGTATCATATCGCTTCTCGCGATCTTGGAGTTTCCGACTATAGAATCCAATCGGCTTGACTATACCATTTTCCCGTTGATGTAACACTGCTCCTATGGCTACATCAGAAGCATCTGTGACCAGCTCAAACGGCTTAGTCCAATCCACAGGTGCTAATGTGGTTATTTGGCTTAACAGATCTTTGGCCCTCTGGAATTTTTCCTTGTCGTCTTGGCTAAAATTAATAGGCCAGGACTTCTTGATTGTGCTTCGTTCACGAACTAAATGTCGAGTTAGCGACCCCAAAATTCCAGCTAAACCTGGTATGAACCGACGATAGTAGCTAATCATGCCCAAAAATCTACGCAACTGGCGTACAGTTCTAGGTTCTGGCACATCCTTGATTGCTTGTACCTTGTCTTCCAAGGGCTTGATTCCATCCTTGGAAATGGTGTGTCCAAGATATTTTACGGTAGAGCAACCAATCCTACTCTTTTCTGGTTTCACTACCAATCCATAATATTTCAGCTTAGACAAAACTATGTCCAAATGCTCCCGGTGTTCCTCCCTAGATTGACTATATATAATGATGTCATCTATATACACTCTAGCAAATGAACAGTCTTGAAGAACTTCCTCTGTCAGACGCTGGAATGTCTGACTTGCATTCTTCAACCCAAAAGGCATACATAAGAATTCATGCGATCCTCCTCCAGGGAATCGCACTGCTGTGAGCGGTATAGATTCTGCCTCCATAGGTACTTGATAGTACGCTTTCTGCAGATCTAACGTTGTGTATACCTCATACCCCATTATATCCCTGAGCAAAGTACTCTGGTTCGGTAGAGGATACGAATCGCCTTTCGTAACCGAATTCAATAGACGATAGTTACCACAAACCCTCCATTGACCTGGTTCAGGTTTGGGAACAACCACTATTGGAGATGCAAAGTTGGAATTTGAACGCCTACAAATTCCTTCTTCTCTCAACCGCTTAAATTCTTCAATAGCAACCTGCTGCTTGTGTTGTGCTAACGGTTGAGACTTGGGCGAACAAGGTAGTGGCTCCACCAACTCGATTTGGTGTTCTATGCCTGTCTTTAAACCCTTGCGTTTAGCATTAAATGGCAGAAACACGGCCAGGTGTTTCTCGATGACATCCGCCAAGTCATCGGCGACGACGGGTCTGGGTAGTCTCACTGACCTAATTACTGAGGTCCCAGTCTCAGCATAAGTCACTATCCCAGTGCTTTGTCCAATGGTCCTAGATTTGGGATCTAAAGCGAGATTAAAATGGATCAAAAAATCCATCCCAATGATGTTATCCTTTATATCAGCGACCAGAAAATTCCACGTAAATGGAGATTTCTGCCCCAATGTCACTGACAATTCTTTAACTCCCTTAACCTCAATTGGACTTCCATTAGCAGCCCATAGTTGGTAATCGAATGTGGGGCTATCAATTTCCACCACATCAGATCGAACTATGCTCACCTCTGCACCCGTGTCTATTAAGAATTTTAGGCCACTAAGTTCATCAGTTATAACGAACTTATTGTTGCTATAACCAGCAACCTCTTTAAGATTATCTGCCAGCCGAAATCTAACAGATTTACGGACTGTATTACTGCGCGTCTCTTCCATCGAAGCTTCCGAACCTAACTTCGATGTTTTTAGTATGCCACGAATATGTATACCTTGGAGCCTTGCTTGCGCAACCCCCCCTACGGCTCCTATTAGCGGGGGCTCAATTAGTTTTCCGGCAGCTTAGACCAGGCTACAGGAAGACTACTTCCTTTCCATCGGGGACCACCCAACTTTGGAAATGTGCATCCCCCCTCCTGACATTTTCCAAACTCGGCGTATTTGCGATGCGATATGCACCACTCGCGTGGTCCTTGTACACTCTCACGCGATTCGCCTCTCCAATGCTTGGAATTTGAACGTTGACTCCGAGAATTTACCCTACTTCTGTTGGAAGTTTCCTTATTGCTTTTTATCCAACCCACATCCCTGCGGAGGGTACTTAATTCATTCTCAATGATCAGGAGCCTCTCTGAGAGATGTCTGAGTTGCTGCTCTAGGCGTGAATCTGCGGTTACTGCATACACCTTAGGTTCCACCTGACGATACACTTTGTCCAACCCTTTGAGCTTCTTGGGCCACTCTAGTTCCAATGTATCATATACATCCAATGTGGCTCTTAGTCTAGCAGGCAATTCTGCTACAAATATACTATTTATAACTTCCTCAGATATATCAAGCCCGATGGATTTTGAAATTAGTCTGTCATAAAATTCAGATGGAAGTAGATTTCCCATCTTTTCCTGACGTAATAAGTCAGTCATCCGTTCAATCCTCTCGGGTTGATATCGTCCATGGAGTTCTTCTACTAGAAGCTCAAATGCATTTTCTGGTTCGTTCTCAGTGACAAATTTCCTGAGTCTAAACAGATTCTTTTTTAATGGCTCAGGTAAGCACCACCAGGCCGAGGCAAACCTTTCTATAGGGTCGGTCATCCGTCTTAGTTTAAAATAAAATTTTGCTTCTTCGACCCATTCAGAATGGTTGTCTGGTCTGTACATATTAAGCTTGACATTGCTATCCATAGAATTGTGGCAATAACGATCATCTACATCATATCTTCCCGCATAAAGGATCCTGGCGTGGTCGCCATTTTTTGTAGAGGCCCTTAGGTCACTACCATAAGGGGGTCTCTTGGATGCCAGGCCCGGAAAATCCATATATGCGGAATGATCATCTATCTTGGAACACTTAAGTTCCTCTGAACTATCTCTTAAGCTACAATCCTTAAGTCCGCTAGCCAACTGCTCTGTATCCTCAGTATTTAATAAACCAGACATGATATTATTAAATTATTTATAATTTATATATTATATTAATTAAGTAAGCTTACCCGGATACGCTGATGTCCACAAATTTACTGAACTGGAATGATTGAGACCTTGAAACAAATATTCACTTAAATTACCCAAAGCAAACTTATGGTTCTTTTCGCTGATAATTAAAAACACCAAAATGACGAGAAGATTTACAAATTTTATTCACAAAGTAATCGGAGATGAACCATGCAGTGTCCCGCTTATGCAATTCAGAAACTCAGATCAAAACTGTCTCATTTCTTTTCACAAGACAAGTCCAAAACTTCGACAATATGAACAAAAGAACTTTCAAAAAATTTTACAATATTTTTCAAAAATTACAATATTGTTTTACGAAACCAGCGATAACATCAAATGTCCAAAAATAAAAATTGATTTATTTTTATATGAGAGGTAAATTTCTGTCCGATAATTAATTTAACCTCTACAAGATGACTTAAAAGTGTACTTAGGTCGTATAAATATTTTACTAAAAATTAACACTATTTATATCAATCGTCTTAATAAATAAAACAGCTTGTAACGACACAAATTAATGGCCGACATATTGCGTAAATTAAATTCAATTTTATTTACGTTGCACCAATGAGAAAAAAGCGAAACTTGCCGTTTAACCAATAGTGTGCAAGTAGACATATATTACTATGGCATGCTATTTAAGCACGGCAATTTACCATGCAAGTCAGTTGTCGCATTTGCATTCTGCTTTGCGTTACGCGTGTGCGTTCTGTCGGCTGTCAATACCTACGCTGGTGATTTGATAGTTTCACCAACAATTGGCTACATCCGTGACTCATCTTGTTGCGGTACAACCAGCGAGACGAGCCAATTAATTGCAGAACCTGAACGACGTTATCCACATCGTGATTATAACTCGACAACGGGAGCAACAACAACCAGAGTCCACCCAAGGCTCTAGGAAATCTTCACACTCTGAATAATTCAGGAGAACGCACGACCAGGCCCTCTTAAGGGCCCCTATCAGTAACAGATCTCTATTCAGAGCACCTTTACCGAGTTTGTAACGTCGTACGGCATTTATTTGAAGCCGGGGCGTTTACAAAATTGGCGACCGCGCCAGGATATTGATTATTGTTCTGATTTTTTGGTACAAATAAAATTGACTTCCTTTTTCATTTATTTGGGATAAAAATAGATTAAAATTTACGTTTTCTTTACCCTGATCGTGGTCTTCTGGGAATTTTGGCGGGCATATATTCGTGGATTTGTTTTGAATTTATTTGGGGGATATTGTAACACGCGGCTTCGTGTTACAACCCAACGAAGGTCAATTTTTACAAACGCTGTGCTCTTTAAGGTCAAATATTCTAACTCTGTCCTTAAACAATATTTCTCTTAGCTGTGATTTTAGGAACAATCTCTTTTAGTCTCAAGCAGTTTTAATCGATATTTCTTGAACTGCAATTTTATTTGTAATTAATAGTGTTTTTATTAAAGAAACAGAACCGCGCGCGATCCGCGAGGATCACGCGGTGGACTATTGTGTCGCTGCGGATTTATTTCGCTCAGTTGGATTATTAACAATTTTTACTGTTGTCAGTTAATTGTGCCATTCAGAATTTCAGAGAATAATAGATTATAATAATGACATGAACTAAATATTCGTGAGTTTTTGGTCATTGAAGTCTTTATGGGGCTTGCTCCTTCATTTTAGTGATTGCTTTTAACGATGACTTTTTACATATCTTCATATGTTTTAAATCGATGATAAAAATACAATTCAATTCAGACATTTGTGTAAGAATAACTACTTGTATGCAATACATTTTTCTTTAAAAACATAAATCATTTTAATCTTTGCCGTCTAGGAGACGGACAATTTAGTTTAACTGTGAATGGTGTTTAAGACCTATTTTTGCATAAAAAAATATTTTTACAGCTGACTAACATATATTCAATTTGGACTAACGGTGAATTATATTGCTATTTGCAACATTATATCTAATATATGTATGCCCAGATGTTTTGCCTTTTCACATCAACCATCCGAAAATGATCAAAGACTGATTAGGTGCACGGGTAGCAATAATAGCCACCATTGGATGGGTATAAAATAACGAACAAGAAAGCAACCCGCGAAATACCCCTACATAATAATAATACATTGGCATCAAAGGCCAACGGGGCCTCTGTTCATCTTTTCTACGTACACGCGGTACCGTACGTACTCGACAGGCTCAATTGCGGATAATTTCAATTTTTGCGAAGCGGTTACTGTGACGTACTTTTGTTCTGCGCTCATACACCTGTGTAAGCTCTTTGTGGGTAAGCGTTTCGTTAAAGTATATTTATATATTTTCATATTGCTTATAAATTTATACTTTTAAGATCCCGTAAGATTGTTAGAATGTCAGGTCCAATTTTAGATATTGATGTTCCTGTTTGGGATGGAGATAGTGAGCTATTCTTTATGCGCGTAGACTCCGCTTTCTCCCCGTTTTCTGATTATGACAGTCATCAAAAACTGTCGAAGGTTTTTGCTAAACTACCTTCTGAATTGCAGCGACGGATTTATCCTAAGATTGAGGCCATTAGGAAGCTACCTAATCCCATTTTGGGCCTACAAAACGAGGTAGAATCCTTGCTTGGGCCCACAGAGACTGAGCAGATAATAAACAAATATGCGCAGTTAGACATACCAAACCTTGGCCCCATCGAAATACTGAGGGAATTACGGAAACGTTGTTATAAAACCAACATTTCTGACCATGAGGCTAAGGTTGTTTTTATTAACAATCTTCCCCAAACATTAAAACTCTCTGCCAGACAGCTCCCCAACACTCTCTCTATAGATGACTTATCTGAGAGATGTGAGTTAGAATATAGGGATTTGGAACCAAAATTGAATCCATCATCCTTTTCTTCACCCCCGCAAGATGATAGAATCTCCTCCTTAGAGAGAACAGTGGCGAACATGGCCAAAGTTCTAGAAGGATTGGCCATTACCAAATCCAAGCTAAATCAAGTGAATGCTCGACCAAAATTCGTTTCCAAGTCAAATTATAATGGTAGGCGGCGATCGAGATCTCCGCAATCCTTTAATAAATATGCCCAAAAGAACTGGTGTTATAACCACCAAAAGTTTTTTTTTCATGCGAAGTCTGTCTATGTTGTTCCGAAGAATTTCCGAATGAGTGCCAATTTCCACAGCTGACGGAAAGGACAATAGACCGCAGGCACAAGGGTGCATCATTATTGTGAAACGTCTGGCGCAGGAAGTAGAAGACCGTATTTTCTGCACATCAACGGCATCAACGGCATAACAGGGAAGAAGCCAACTACAATCCGACATCCCTGTCGACTCTTTTCGTCCAAGCCGAATTTTTCACTTAGACAATCAAACGGACAACGCCGGTCGCAATCACCAGCCTACTTGTTTGCATGACGTGGCCAAACAACCCAACGAGCTTCTGCACCTTCTTGATTTCAAAACTGGCGAAGAGTTCATCGTAGACACAGGTGCGGTAGTCTCAGTTCTCAAAGGTGATTCAATGGCCGAGATGTCGCTAGGCGTTCTTCTCGCAACAGCTACAGGCGAGCCCATACCAACATATGGCTGCCGGTACCGCACACTCAACATAGGTCTACGACGTGAATTTTCCCACAACTTCATCATTTCCAATGTCTCACATAATATAATAGGCCTTGATTTCCTTCTAAAATTTCGGCTCATTGTTGATCTTGCCAATCAGAAGATCATCGACCCCTCCACCGGACTTGAACAAAGCTTTTGGACACTTGCCTCCGAGCGTTTGGAGTTACAGGTCATTCAGCCAACCCCAGTGCATCATTCAACAGAGATATCAGCAGCTCTTCGAAAATACAAATCGCTTTTCGATCTTAACAAGTCAGAGCTACGAGTCTCCAACACGATGCATCATATCGTCACAGAAGGACAACTTATTGCACTCAAGAAGCGACCACTGGCTCCTACTAAGTTGAAAGCTGCCCAAGAAGAATTCTCAAGGCTTTTGGAAGAGGGAATCATCAGACCATCGAAAGTTCATGGGCGTCACCACTGCACTTAGTCTCAAAATCAAACGGATCGTACAGAGCCTGTGGAGACTACCATAAGCTAAATTCAGTGACAAAATCTGATGCATATCCTATTCCAAATATCAACACATTACTTGAAAAACTCAACAGCAGCAATTTCTTCTCAGTGATTGACCTCAGACAAGCGTACCATCACATACCGGTAGCACCAGAGGATATCGAGAAAACTACAGTCATCACTCCATTTGGCCTTTTTGAATATCTTTACATGCCTTTTAGACTTAAGTGTGCTACTCAGACATTTCAAAGATTCATAGACAACATACTTCGCGACGACTCTGCTTATTGTATGTCATATATAGATGACATTATGGTATTCAGTCCAGATCTAGAATCTCATGCGAAACATCTACGAAATATCCTCTCACGCTTATTCAACCACGGACTCAAGATCAACTGTGACAAGATGCAGATTGCAACTACATCCGTAGACTTCTTAGGGCATCGTATCACGGCCCAAGGTATTCAACCGTTGCCGTCAAAGACGAATTCAATCAAGAATATCAAGTCACCAAGGGCTGTGAGCGAGTTGCAGAAAATCCTGGGAGTACTAAACTATTATCGCAAGTTCCTTCCGGGCCTTTCAAAACTACTTTATCCTTTGTGCAGTCACCTGCGAAACCGAAAAGGACTTAGCAAGAATTCCATCATTGCTTGATCATACGAAGACGAGGAATTACTTCGACTTGCCATCAACTCGTTAGCAAATACCACAATGCTAACACATCCAGATTTTAAAAAGCCATTTCTACTCACGACAGATGCTTCTGAATTCGCAATTGGAGCGACGTTGGAACAAGAGATCGACGGAGTTCGGAAGCCCGTCCCCCAACCAAGTTCATATGCCGTCTGTGGGAAGGCTTACCAATTGTTTACTTCACGGGTACGCAGCCCAACAAGCCAGTTCTGCCGACCAGCCTTCAGAGAAATTTTTTCGATTCAATTCACTCAATTTCTCACCCAGGAAGCCAAGCGACTGTCCGACTTCTTACAGATCGTTTCTGTGGTCACAGACTTAGGCAGAATGTTAAACGATGGGTCTCCGAGTGTGCTATTTGTCAGAAAAATAAGATCACACGACACACTCGTTCTAAGTTGCAACAATTTCGAACTACTTCTCGCCTAGCCATCGTCCACATCGACATAGTTCATCTGACAAAGGTTCAAGGTTTCAGCTACCTTCTAACTATGATCGATAGATTTACACGGTGGCCTGCGGCATTACCTCTTGGCACCATTTCTGCAGACGAAGTAACTAATGTTTTTATCTCTGCATGGATATCCAATTATGGTGTTCCCAATGAGGTCATCACGGACAGAGGCACTTGCTTCTCATCTGATCGTTTCAAAACCACCTTGCGGTACATGGGATGCATCTTACGCCAGACGACTGCCTACCATCCCCAAGCTAATGGTATGATAGAGAGAATGCATAGGGAACTCAAAGCTGCTTTAGCATCCTCGTCCATTAATGGCAACTGAGTCGATGCACTACCTTTAGTTCTGCTTGCCATGCGTTCCCGTACTTGTGAATCCATTAAAACATCTGCGTCACAACTCTTGTATGGCATGGATCTACGCCTGCCTAGTCAGCTCCCACGTCTTCTTCCGACACAAGATGACCCACAAGACGAAGCTACCCGCCTTCGACTTCATTTCGGTAACATGTCTGAACAGAAGCCGAGACATACGCCTCGTCCTGTCTTCGTTCACCCACAGCTCCACAGCTGCAAGAGAGTACTCGTTCGCAACAATAATGCTGTTGCACCACTACAACCCAAGTATCGCGGTCCTTACCCGATTTTGCTCAGACAACCAAAATACTTCATTATTATGCAAGGCGCTACACCGACATCAGTAAGCATAGACAGATTGAAACCGTTTATCGAACCACCTGATCCTGAGAGAGTTCAACCTTCTACAAACGTCTCAGGCTCCGTCTGCCCACAATCTCAATGTCCTGCTTTGTATAACGCGTAATTGATTTTTATTAAACATTAACATTAACTATCAAAAAATTTTTAACCTTACGTTATTTTTCGTATTTGTCTCACGTGGCATAACCAGCTGTTCTTAGCTAACAATTGTGTAGCATTTTTAACAGTTCTTTGGTATTATGCCATCTCTGAGGCAATGTTCGTGTACATATTTTTATGCAGTTACCTTTGATTTTAATGTATATATTTTTACATTATAATGCATTTCTCACACATGACATTACACTGCCTATTTTGGTATGACCAGCTACTTAGAGCTAACGCTTTCGTGTAGCAACACTAAGTAGTGATCAGCTTCATATCATGGTACAGGCCACTTTCAATGCATATCTCAAATTCATCAATTGCACAAAGACCACTCTACAAATGTCATGACCACAACGTCGAGCACTCTAGCTCCTTTGGTCTTATACAAACACATTGACGACGATCCAACCTGCTTAGGTTTTTAACTTAAACCTGGCAAATTCAGAGGCGATTTACCTAGAAATCTTCACGCTGCGGCTCCAAAAACTTACACTGCTCTATTTTGCCTCACGTGCTATGACCGACTACTAGAGCTAACAATTTGTGTAGCAATTCCTAGTGGTTACCTGGCATCATATCATTGTTGAAGCAACCAACAAGCATATTTAAGCCCAGCATTTATGGTTCATCATATTTTTGCTTAACTTGATTCGAACTCTGTCATGCATTTCTTATCTAGCCTCGCAGAGAGGAATTTTTTTCCTTTTTTTCAGAGAGGAAAGTGTTGTAACGACACAAATTAATGGCCGACATATTGCGTAAATTAAATTCAATTTTATTTACGTTGCACCAATGAGAAAAAAGCGAACTTGCCGTTTAACCAATAGTGTGCAAGTAGACATGGCATGCTATTTAAGCACGGCAATTTACCATGCAATTCAGTTTTCGCAATTGCATTCTGCTTTGCGCTACGTGTGTGCGTTCTGTCGGCTGTCAATACCTACGCTGTTGATTTTATAGTTTCACCAACAATTGGCTACATCCGTGACTCATCTTGTTGCGGTATAACCAGCGAGACGAGCCAATTAATTGCAGAACCTGAACGACGTTATCCACATCGTGATTACAACTCAACCACGAGAACGACAACAACCAGAGTCCACCCAAGGCTCTAGGACATCTTCACACTCTGAAGACTTCAGGAGAACGCATTACCAGGCCCTCTTAAGGGCCCCCATATCAGTAACTAATCTCTATTCAGAGCACCTTAACCAAGTTTGTAACGTCGTACGGCATTTACTTGAAGCCGGGGCGTTTACAAGCTTTAAATTGTTTCTATACTCTCACAATTATTTTATAAATGTAAAGCGCGAAGAGTAAAGTGTAAATCAACATGGGTAATTTTTTGTCGGATGGATTAATTTATAAGAAGCAAACTACGTCGCCAAAAGCAGTATTAACACCTAATCAGCTTTCGTTTAGAAAAAATGTGATGACAGATCCGAGATCTCCAACGGATGGAATTGCTCGCACACCTATTCAAATTGGCGTTAATGGTTTTCGTATTGATTCACGTCCATCGTATGCCGGTTTAGGAGAAGCATCTATATCTAATTTACACAATATTGATAGTAAGCTTTATTTTTCCTTAATATAGACTCATTACCTTGTGATTTTGCCCTAATTGAATCTATGGATGGGATATTGACTGATGATTCATTAAATCAAAGTGTTGGTGTTGTTGCTTGTAAGTTTAACTATTTATATCTAACTCACTTTTAATGTGATTATCGGGATATTGATGAGGCTAGCCCAGAAGATCCGAATTTTACTTTTGTAAAAATGTATGATCAATTTATTTGCCAGAAAACAATCAGGCAATGCGAGAAATTGTATTTAACTTCGAAAGAAAATGATCTATTGTAGCTGACTGTGAATGTTACTGAGTTATTCTTTAAATCCCCTTTTATTAAACATTGCCATACATAGCAGAACTACCGGCAGTCACGCATTCTTAGCTATGTTGTACAACCAGTTAAATACAAGTGGATGGGTGCTTATTTCAAGCTCGCAAATATTTTAAAAATTGATATTACAATTTCACTGGCAGTTTAACTGTATAACCGAGCTATCGTTATGTATAGTACTTGAATTTACAGCTGTCAAAAATACAATTGTAATTTAAATGGAGTTTTTGAGCTTTATATAAGCACCAATCCTACAGTATATATATATTTTTAAATATTAACTGAGCATAGTGTAAATTGGCGAAGGAAATTTATCCGTTAGACCGGTTTCGTTCTTATTGGGGATTCTCTAAGTACCTGGGCATGTTTTCGTCGGAGTCTGTGATTATCCACTGTGACATACTGTCGCCCACGCACATTTTTAATTGTGTACTAACATGTATGGCTAACCATTCGTTCAGGTGGACCCTTACGGAATCTCTTGGCCTAATGTTCCAACTAGCCTCCCCAATATGTCGTTTTAGAACTGACTCAATATTACAGTAAAAGTAAATATATGTAAGTACTATCACATTCTGATTTTTTTTAAAAACTGGTTAACTCCATGAGCAGAGACTCACTTTGGGCAAAGTCAGTGAAATAGCTTTTCCTGATCACCATAATTGCAAAAACGATAATCAAAATCAAGATAGCGGCTTATGTAATTAATTGGATGACTGCGTGTCCAAATGGAACAGAAATTCTATGTTTGATGTAGACTTACTGGGATTACATGATTATAGTTTTTACATTCATACCTTAATTTGTTTGTTGGGGTCAGCTCCAAAATAATTGTGTGGTTTTCAATTATGCATTCATTGATTTTGCGGTTGTTGGAAATCTTCGCATAGCAAAAAAGACTTGGCAGATAACCCATTATCACAGTGCCTTCCTTATTTCTAAATAGATCTTATATACACTGTTCATCAAAATGTAGTATATCTGTTCTAATACATTTGAACACTAAAATATAATTTTTGTCGAAACAATCTTGTAAAAAGGGGAGCTTGAATGATTCCTTGAATCCGTCATTATGTGTTAGGAACAGTACAAATCAGTGAAGTAGTGACATACATGAATATATTAATTGGCTATTTAAAATCGACTTGTCATCTGATATATCCTTGAGTTTTACCACTGTACATGACTGAATGAACTCTGAACAAAGAGCGGTGGCCATATAGAATATTATACAATGCATAAAATAAGTTAAGATTTATGAGCATGGATAACCATAAGAAATGCTGGTTAAACTAATATCTCCACAAGCGAATAAAGCTCAAACTGTTGGCAGTGATTATTCTACTTGATGTAGATGTAGATAAAAATATTCTTTTAAAATGTAAGCTATAATAAAATTCATAGTACCCATTCCATGTGCCAAAAGGCTCGCACTTCTAAATAATCTTCCAGAAAACTAGGAACTAATGAGGTTAAAATGTAGAGCGCAAAGAACGTTATTGTGGATAGAACAGTGTTAGTAGTGTATTAAGCGGTTACGCTTCCCAGGAGGTTTAGTGCACAGTTTACTCAAGTCCAAACTACGGGTCAATGGAAGAAATCTTGCAAGGTTGGTGTATTCCAAAATTGAGCAGTTAAAAGAAGATGAAGCAACGTTACGGGCAAGAATCAGACGTGCATCTTGCATGCAAGAAAAAAAATTCTGATGTTATTGCCAACTTTTATAAAACCTGCAGTTTTGTGTGATTTATTACCGACCGATTGATTTTAGGGCAGCTTTTGAATTGCCATCATGCAAATTGGTTCGATGCTGCTTAATTTGAATTGGCTTCAAATTCGCAAATGCGCATGACAACATTCACTAACAAAGCAACATTTAATGGACAAATCCGACTACCTACATGAGATGTAAAACGTGCTGTATCCAAATAAAAATCCACGCGTTTCGAAAATAAATAAAATGAAATGGACAAAATGGAGCGCAAAATAATAAATGAAATTAAGATTTTGTCAGATGCCGATTTAATTGATGAGACCATGTCACAGAAACAAAATATTTCTACTATGAGAACAATATTATCTATGGTCAGTTCTCAGTTTCATACATTGGCTAAATGGCTAGTCTGAAAGCGGAATGTTTTTATTTGCCTCCCTAGACAGAGCCTCTAATAATGCGATTCACATGACTTGTTCGTAATCTGCAAATAGTTGGACTCATTAGGTGTGCCTTCGATCTTGTAGCGTCACAAAAGCTAATATAATCCAAATAAACAATATACGTAAACCTGTCTTTCATATTTGACCAGGCTGGAATGGCACGACTACGTTCCTAGGATAGCTGATTTTGCATTCTGGTCTAAACGCAAATTAAATAGGGATAGGAAATGCCAAAAAAGCCGTATCTTGGTCCCTGGAGTACTAGGAGATACACAAAAGTGAGTTCATTTCCAGCCTGAAAACTCGAACTCAAAGGAATGTTTGTGAGTGCAATTTCATTTGTATATTCTTTACTATGCCATTACAGCTAAGGAACGAGGACGAACAAGGAAGATTACCCCTCATGTTTCCCCTGCTTCTATGATTGATAAGAACTAAATCTAAACCAACGCTCCTTCCGTGAAACTATATGTAGACCCTTCGATCATTATGCATCTGTTTTTAAAGACGCACCGTTGTCTCTCAAGTTAGTATCTCAGTGGGAAAGCTGCGATTATGAGTTTAATATAACATGCTTCACAGGTAATGAAAATGCTCCATAGCGGAATAAAATTGACATGATTTGGACAAGCAGCTATCTCAGATCAAAATGATTCTGTCATTACGATTTTAAAATATTTGGTAAAGTAAAAGAACTAGAGATTGAAGTATAGGACCAGTATGTATAACAGACTGTAAAGACGAGTAGGCTACAGTATGATGAATCTATTTCTGGTGGTTCATCAAGTGTTAAATACTATAAGCGCGATCCCACCAGAAACACACGATCGATGTCGCTCCGACAGCATGTAATAGTGTCGTGCTCTTTGTACCGGTGGAGAATGTAATTGTGACAATAATGGTTAACACGACTTTCAGATCGAAAAATGACAGGCCGCTCACAGTGAATATAACCAGGAATGCGCACGACATTTGCGGATCTCTGTCACGAACAAAACGAATTCCATTCATTTTGTCGTGACTTCAGTTGTAGAATTTTGTGGTGCCTATACGTTGTTCCTAACTTGATGTTTAAGAAGCTGTTTACTCATACGATGCATCAATGTCATCTTCGTGTGAAGCAAATCAACACTGGTTTTTGTGTATTTCATGTACCCGGCTGGTAAGCTAATTACTTACAATTAAGTTTTATTTCGATGGGGATATTATACGATTGTAGTTTCGTTAATCACGCTGGTCAGTGGTTCTACAGATTTTGTTTTTGGTAAACTAAGATTTCCGTAATAACTGGCAGCTCAGACGGCTATTTAAGAATTTAAAGTGAAGACATAAATCATCGTTTAGGACTAGCTACGCGCAACGGCGTATCCGCATTTTCTATCAAGGAGGGTGAAAGTGTATTTGGCAAGATAATCAACAATGACGATCTGATCAATCAGTAAAATATGATTGTTAATATTTATTTATTAAAAATTACTTAGTGTAATTTGTATTTTGTAATTCGATAAGTAATTAATGAAGAAAATATTAGACGTCCTTCCCAAAACCTAGCCATGTTGGTGAATTTTGCAAGGTTGAGTTTTCGATGGTTATTGCTCTTCCACGGAAGAATTCAGCCTTGCTAATTGTAACTGGTCATCTCAGTCATCAGAGTTGTTCATTAGAACTTTTACTGGTAACTATTTTTTAATTGTCTTAATGACATATTTGAGCATTTCCTAGTCTGGATGATGGTCATATTTGTAACAAGTCTTATTCGTGAAATGTACGTAAATCAATTTGGCTCCTTTTTGAGTAAATTTTAAATAATATTAGCCGGGCTAACATTTTCTTGTTTGTTCATGATTCTTTGTACTGACAAATATAATCTCAAACTAAAACCACGCCATCACATGCGCGAATCAGAAATGCGTAAGACAGTATTAAATATACTGCGCAGTGAATTCAATCAGCTTTGGATCATAGATTTAAATTTTTGTCTGCGTCGAATTAGTCCTACCGGTTCAAGAAGTTTACATTAATATTTTGGTGGGATTGGCCCTGATTTAAAAAATATTCCTGTTTTTGTAGAGCATGTCACTTTCTCCCCCAGAGTACACTCGTTAGGCAGAGAATTACATCAGATTTTTGCGAACTCTTTTTTCACCTTCGGTCAAATCTCAGTTCATCCTCATGGTTTTTAGCTTAATTAAAACTCAATTTTCGCCCTATGAAATAGTGTAATACATGTATTTCAACTTTTTAAAACCAATTTCAGTTCTGATAACTTGGAGTTTCTTGATCGAGAAATTTATACTATTTTATGCCCCTTTAGTGCGCCGGACGGTTTTTGTAATATGAATGATCAGCATATGGTTTCAACTTAGTTACTTACGCATTACGAACACTGAGAGCATATTTACATTTGGTCAGAATTAATAATTAATGCTTCTTGATTTTTCCAATGCTGTTAAAAATATCACTTTTGCATCTATTATACCAGCTCTCATTTTGACAGCGCAGTTCGTGAAAGAACTCCGTTTTTTCAGTTTCTACTGTATATTGCAATCTGGCGCATCTATCTTCGGTAGGGATGTTCCGAAAGATAGTGTATTCGATCTAATTCACTTTAGTCTGGCTTTTTCTCATATTGGGATGCGAAATCGCCAGCAAAAATATTCCCGTATCCGTATATTTTGGCTTTTACTGGTTCATGTCCTACATTCTCTTGCATTTTGCTTATATCTCGTTAACAACAAAATGTAATTTAATCCGTTAAAACCTATGTTCGTGAAGCTGGAGCACGACATAGATTTCAATCTTGAATAAGGTATTCCTGATTAATTGTATTAGCCTTAGGAGTTACATTTTATAAATCACTATTATGCAGTCTTCACTACAACGAGTCACATAGAATACTCCAATGACTGCCTCAAATAATGTTTTTATAAGCAACCCACACAAATTTCTCAATGTGCACGGTGCAACTAGTATAAATTAATATATCCTAGTGACTCATTTGTACTTTAAAACAAACTCACATCGTTTTTTATCACACTATTCGATAAATGTCCTAGTGGGAATATATGATTGTTTATACCAACAAGTGATTGAATCATGAGTCTTGTGGAATCCCGAAATGAGCCAAAATGTGTACTTTTGATCAAAATAAATTTACCACTCGCTCTTTAAATCGGACCTCCGAAGATATCTAAAGGAAATAAATAAGCTACAACGAAACAAACAAATCAGACTCATGAAGTCAGACAAATGGACAGGCGAAGTGTTAATGAACTCTACGAACTATAGTCAAGCTATGCTATAATTAATTAACGACAAAACCAAATTTAAACGCGAAAAGATACGTGATACTACAGCTTAATTAGAAAATTATAAACAATTATTTCGAAGGTCTAAGCTGAACAAAAAATCGACATAGAGCGCAAAAATGAATTTATTACAGAATGTAAATATGCAAAGTCAGTAGGTTCAAACCAACCGATATTATATGGTTTGCCTAAGGTTTACAAAATGTATGTATGATGTTCAGAAATTGTTGGAATTCTCAATTTCGGTGAGCTATAGCATAAATTGATATCCATTATGTTGGTACCATTTTCCGACTCGGAAACCATAGTGTTCAAACCATGTACCATTTCGGTACAATAATGTTTGTATCGGTTACTAACACGATAGCCATAGTGTTAGTATCCTTTACAGACTCGGTATATATATATATATATATATATATATATATTATAGTGTTAGTGTTGAACGTCGTACTTTACTTTTTGCTTTACTGCGGCTGACTCATTTTTGGAGGATAAGCCGGCTCCATTGATATCATGGAGTTTCTTGGGAATTTGGTACAACTGGTGTCCCCTCACCACTCGTTGAAGTCGTATTGTCGTAGACTATATGATGTTAGCTTCACTATTGCAGGTTTACACATTCGTCTAGGAGGTTGTACCGTCCTATTATCCCACATTCTTGACCAAAATATATAGTGGTTAAAGGGCGTAATACCGGCTCCTACCGATGAGTCGCCAGCAAGCACGAAACGAATGTGCATGAGATTATACATTCCGTTCATGCTACTTTTGGTTTATCCTTCTGGTCACAACTGAACTAATTTGTTGCTAGGTTCGCAACACCTAATGCATACTTGCATATATATTAGTTCTCCGCAACAAACAGTATTTAACTATTATA
>JAQBSW010008554.1:0-33520 GCA_029291075.1 Eudiplozoon nipponicum
AACAGTGTGAGCGTTTAACACGACAATCAACATTAGCGTTGTTACCAAGCGAAAATAGCACCCTTGCGCAGCGGGGAGAAACGATCAACTATACTGGGAAAAATAGCACTTGTATAGATAACAGTGAACAATTTGCACAAATGGCTAACTCTCAAGTTATCAAAACAATAATGACAAGATCTCAGACATCACTTCGCAATACTGCGAGAATGACCTTTACATGCAAACACACATACACAACACAAACACAAACGCATACACACTCACCTACTAGTCAAAACAAGAAACAGCAGTAATAACGAGTCAGATTTGTCACCGATAACATAACCAATTGACAACCCAAAATGTATAAATATGTATGATTGTATAAGAGATGATTAGTATTCACGAAATAAATGGCCTTATCCACTTTGTTATTTGTGTTGTTTTCCTAATTATAAGAATATATATATATATATATATATATATATATATATATATATATATATATATATATATATATATATCGAGCCTGTAAATTCCAGCAAAATCATGCATCTGAAAGTGAATAAAATTTCACCAAAATTGAGAATCACAACCAATTTGAACCCTTGCTAAATTACCACATCTTGATACTCTGACCCTCATCGACATCAATTATTCTAATTTCGTGGTAATAATGGCATAAATAAACGACGTGTTAAGCATGGTGAGCTTACTAAAAAGGTTGTTTAATTTAAGACCTATAGAATATACTCAAATCAAGATGGACAAGGTTTGTAATATCATTGAATAATATGGTGCATACTTACTGACTGTTGATCATTATGAGCGAGCACTACATTCCAAACACACTCTGAGGGATTCCGAATTGAACATTTATATAATTAGGCAAACATTGTTGGCGCGGGCGGTAGTAACAGTTATTTAAATCAAGGTTGCTATCATGAAATAAACGCCAGTCCCGTTATATACACATTTGGTCAGTTTAAACTAAGCATTAAATTTTGTAAAAAAAGATAATTCATCCAGGGCACCTGTTTCGCCCTTTTTGGGAACGCTCCGCGTACTACCTAGAGTTTTTCGTGGACACGACTTGAACTTGAGCACGTCTGATTGGGAATCTGTTGCTCTAGTCACTGAGCCACTCTGTCGACACTACACATAATTTTCAGTTATTTATTAACTTATGATTTTTGGTTAGCCTTTCCTTTATGACGAGCCTATATGGTATGTCTGTTTACTTGACGTTCCATCTTACCACCCACAATCTGTCATTATAGAACAGACACCACACTACCTGGGAAAGTTGTATTGAATTTATCATTTTGATAATTAAACGAACATTTAGGCAACGAATTTTAAATCAGGTGTCCCCTTGTTCGATTCCTGTATGCGGAAAATTCTGAACAGTTCGTGGAGAGTTCCCAATAAGGACGAAACCGGTCTACTGGATGAATTGCCCTTTCCACATTATACAATGCTTAATTTATACTGACAAATGTATGCATATAATGGGACTGGTTTTTATATCACTATAAGGGATTAAATTATGTGCAACCATATCCTGGAATTACGCGTACAAAATCATTCTCAATGTCATTTTCCGATTTAGAGTGCTACACAAAATAAACAACAACTATGCAAGTAGCATTTACAATCGTTTTACCGAAGACTAATTGCTTGACTTTTAAGATATTTACTAGCGTATCGCTAGGTGCATCGTCTATTATGTGAATAAATATCTCTGCTTTCGTGGTTGTATGATGAAAATCGAGGAACGCGAGCGGTATTTATCGGTTACAAGTGGTTTTAGAATAGTTAATTTCAAGCCAGCAGTGATTTTCTTAATTGCCAGGTTTTAGTCGATGCGCAAATACTTTGGCTTTCTTATTTGAAACGTTAATTAAATTATGTGTGCGTTTGTAAAATGCCACGACTACAAATTTAAATCTGTGAACTGAACGACGAATCTTCTTAAGCTCTTATTTTCTCAACAATAACTAGACCCATTTAATTGAAAAGCCAATGATTGTTCCGGGAAAATTTGCTCAAAGCCTACATCATTTAGCATCTCCTTCAATTATTTAAATAAAATCAGCAAACTTAATTTAAATAATTGTTTTCACCGCTCGCACAACAAATGGTTGTGTAATGGTATAACTTATACACCTGTGACGAAACATGCGAAATGCTTTTCTCGTGACTGTTTTCAATTGCTGTTCATGCGAGACTACTAAGTTCGAGTGCTGCATGTATGGTTTTCGTTACCTTTAGTATATATTTCAGTTTGATCTTCGTTTATCAGTTTTCTGTCAGTCTTTGTGTACGCATATGGAAGATTGAAACATTCTCAGTACGTGTGACTGACGGTAGTTGTGCTACGTTGTGTGACTGATTGAACAAAATGGAATTGGTACACATTTACAATCTGTAAACATGAGTTAAACAATTATTTTCATCGCCAGCAAGATAACGGATGCTTAATGGTATAACTTATATACATATGACGAAATCTGCGAAATGTTTTGTTCGTGATTGCAGAGTAAATCGGTATTTTACAATTCCGTTGAGATGTTGCTCATGCGGGACCACTAGGTTTGAGAACCGCATATTGGATTTCCGTTAACTTCAATATATATTGCAGCTGATTGCTCGTTTATCAGTTTGCCATCGTGCTCCGACATTGCCAATGGAAGGTGGAAATGCTTCAGTACATGCAACGGACGGTAGGTGTGTGGTTTTGTGTGACTGATTAAATACAATGTTATTGATGCTTATCTAGTCTGTAAATGTGATATAAATTATTATTTTATCACCCGTGAAATCAATGATTGTTCAATTTACTAATCAAGTGTCTCAGAACACAAATGACTTTAAATACTCACTTTGAACAAAATGTTTAATTTATTTTGAAGGCGTCGATCAGCACGCGGGAAACAACACCAACAAACAGGTCTGTGTTGACAACAACCAATACTGTGAAACAGAGTGCTCCGCCGTTAGGCTACAACGACCTGTTTGTTTCTACACCTGCACCGAAAGCCAAATGTGACGACGAGTGTGATATTCTAGGTGTTGGTGGTGATGTTGATAATGGCAGTATAACTCCGCCTCCACCACCCATACCCAAAGCACCGTGGCTCCAGCGTCTTGTGGTTGTGAGTAGTAGTGCTATACAAACTACTGGAAAATCGGCAATTAAAGGGGGCCACGTGTCAGTCGCTGCAAGCAAAATGACGCCTTCTTTAATTTCGCCATCAGGGGCTATCCATGAAGCTGAGGTAGAGTCCCGATTGGCAGTCGTGGATAGCACTATCGATAAACAGGTTATTATTTTCATCAATTAAGCTGTAGTGTTTGATTATGTTATGTAAATACAATATAGAAATTTATTTAGTTTGCACGGAACAATTATTCTGGCTACCCTCTATGCGACCGATGTCTGTCGTCATTGGCTGTGCTATTGTATACTGGCTCAGTTGAAAATTTTCGCGTGTGATCTTGTCTTTGTTTTTTCTCATTTGTACAGTGTGAAGCTCTGCGTGGTTTGGTCACATAAACTTGAGGCTCTACCTAACCCATGATGTGATTGACTTATCCCCGCCCATTAATGCGCATCTCTAAATTTATACCGAAGGGTTTTTACTTAAGGGTAGTCTTTTGGCTTGTTCTGACTTCCATCTGCTGCTAGGTCAGACATTTTAAAATTCGTGTAATAAATTCTTTTTTATTTTAATTCGACTATTTTGTATTTTGTATACTTAATTTCTGCACTGATTTACTTAAATATTTTCTTATTTTATTTAAATCACGGTTGCGATTTTGATATAAACACCAGTGTGCTTGTATTGAGATATGTATCTATGTATGTATGGATGGATAAATTTATGCTTGCGTATGTGTATGTATGTATGCATGTATTAATGATTTTCGTATGTGATTTTATGTGTGATTGAATTTGTATATTAACGAGTCTTTGTCTTGATTATATATATATATATATATATATATATATATATATATGTATTTATGAATTTTCTTATTAAAACGCTAATACTTTCGACCATATTGTGTAATATGTTAGGGATTTATGCGTAACATTATAGGCTATGTAAGTAAATGTCAAATTTACTGAATATAAGTTAACTCGCCCATACGTTTGTATCCTATCAACCTTTCTTATTTGTTGATTTTGAACAAACATTTTTTGTTTTTATCTTTTTTATCTGGTCAGCTATTCAATTGTTTTTATTCATTAGGATTTTGAATTAACAACCATATCTTTTGCCTTTTGCTTCCTCGTTAGAGTGGTTTATCATTTAGAATACAATAAAACCACATATATTGAATATCTATGGCATAATTTGAAAATAAACAAGTTTATTGCGCGGTTGTTAAAATTTTGAAAACTATTAATTTTAATAACCAAAATTACGGTCAAGTGCAGTATATGTCAGATTGATATTCATTATAATCATCATTATTAAAAACAGGAATAAACCAGCCTTTAAAAACTGACGCTTCTCTAAGCATGAAAACTAATAAATACTACTATTACTATTAATAATAATTTTAAAAAATTTAAAATATAATAAATATGGTGATAATAATAATAAACAAAAGGATTTAAAACAAAACGAAATTTCGCAGTTAATTCTGTCAACAAAATCCAAAAATAAAAGGAAGATGATTTCTAGAAATCTGAGTTGAAATCGCTTCTGAAAACGATTCAATGCCATATTGCATAGGGCTTCCAACCAGGAAGTATGACGAGCACGTGGATGCCAACGTGGTGGAGCAACGGGGCATAAATTACCATATTTAATTTTTGCAGTCAAATGTTTTTTTCCGCGTCGAAATCTGTTGCTTTTGTTAATTGCAGAAATCTGGCTCCTGGCGAGAATAGGAGCTGGCACTACGTTCAAAACCAACATTTTTGGTCATATAAGTATGCCTATTATAACCATAGTAGATTCAGCTTTATATAAAGTCTTTAGGCGACTAGCTTGTCTCATCGTTGTTGCTCTACTGCTGGCATACGTAAAATGTGACCAAGATAGCGCAATCATTAGCGACTTATTTGCTTGTCTAACGCGGAGCACTTAATTACGTAACAGAAATACGTCTAGAGATGTTTATTCGTTGTTGATAATCTATATGGGCTATGCTTCTCAGACAAAGATAGTCAAATGCCTTTAAGAATCTGAAATCTTCAACAATTAAGACACAATTTTCACTATCTTATAGCTAGACTTTTCGTACGGATGCCCTGTACACAATTAGGATGAAGTAAGTTACACTCATTTCGTCATAAATAGCGTAGTTTGTGAAAGATTCTTCTAATCTTCTGCTTAGAAGAACGTCAACACATGCATCTTGAATTTATGAATGTATTTAGTTCACAATAGCATCGAATACAAAACTCATTGCCCAGGTAGCATAGTGTCTGATCTATAAAGACAGCTGGGGGTATTTATTTGGAACATTAGGTCTCAAGAGATGCCATATAGGCTCCACATCACGGAAGGGCTAGCTAAAAACATTAATTAGTATATATTTGAAAATTGTGTGTAGTTTGTGGCGGGGTGGTTCAATGGTTGAGCAACAGATACCAAAAAACAGACGTGCAGAGGTTCGAGCCCGGTCCGCGTCAAATTTTGGACAGTACGTAAAGAGATCCCCATAAGGACGAAACCGATCTATTAACTCAATTTCCTTTACTATATTATACAATGCTTAGTTTATACTGACAAATGTATGTATATAACGGGACTGGTGTTTACTTCAAGATCACATCCTTGATTTGGATAATTGTTATCACCGTCCGCGCAACCACTGTTCGTTTAATTAAATAATTGGATAGTTGTTTTTTTTGGAAAATCCGTTTCTGTTAATTACTCGGGAAGAACTTGGCTCACTAGAATAATGTTCCACATGAGTTCCACTTGCTTTTATGTAAATTTAATTTACTTACTTACTTACTTTTACTTTACTGCGGCTGACTCCTTTTGGAGGATAAGCCGGCTCCACATTTCATGGAGTTTCTTGGGAATTTGGTACAAGTGGTGTCCCCTCACCACTCGGCTTTTTGATCGAGGACGCACCTCTAGCCTTTGCACATCCAAGCGCAGTCTGCAAGGCAGCAGTAAGTTGCATGGTTGCCGGTGGCTGTTGAGAGCTCATTCGCCATTCGGAAGTACGGGGTACTGTCCAGGAGTCCATGTAATCCTGTGGCTGTTGAACCCTTTTGTGGCGGGGAACACACGCCGAGTCATGGTGCCGTCGTCGGGCTCATGTGGTATTTTATAGGAGATCCGATTGCCGGTCGGAGATCCACCACGCCCTGGTGACACCACCGCCATAGCCCCGTTAGCCCATGTACGATCGGCCATCGAAACATGGTTGACACCGTCGTACCACGTTGAGGAGGGGATGGACTTTACGACGGTAAATTTAATTTCACAACAAGGAAAGTGGATCATCGAATCACTTACGCGCCAGCTTGGTAATCGTGCGGACGATAGTAAAATGGATAAATTATTTAACAGATTTCCGACTATGCTTGTGCTATGAGCCGGCTAGTTGCTTCAAACGAAGAAGCTAGTAATGGCTGCGGTACATTCCATAACAGAATGCCCACCGCGAATGGACAGCATTGAAGCATGAGTTTTTAAGTGCCCAGGTGTAGCTGCCGTGGTTTTTGGCATATGTAAGAACAAAATTGTAAGCTTCTAATTTATATACACTTCTCTTCTTCGTAAGCGTGACGTTTATGTTTGTTTGGTATTTACTTTCAAGGTCGAAGTATGCGGGGTTGTAGGGGTGGGAAATGTAGCAAAAGCCACCTTTAAGACTAAGAACGCACCAACTGTCCTATATAGGGCTGGCCTTAATTCAAAAGAAAATCTACACAGAAGCGCCCGTATTAGAATAAATCAGTCAGCACAACAATGGAAGCAGACTTCGAGCTGTAGTGAACATAAATTAAGTTATATTTGTAAATAAGTTTTACTAAATCGGTACTCTTTATCCGAGCAAATTCCTATATATACTTAAGTAATAATAAAGCACGTGTGGGAAATTTACAAATGGCCTCTGATTGGTTGGAAACGTTGATTAAAGGACCGACTGCACAAATGAATAATTTGACTGCCGAATTAGGTATAATTAAGTCTCACCTAAATGATATATTGATAATAAATACTGATGGAATCTTCATAAACGTCCCAACCAATATAGGTGCACGCAAAAATGGAGACTGCGACGAAGAGGATTCAGAAACAAATTTAACGGCGTTTTCAACCAAATCGACGAGTTTTTCCGACCGTCATCAGAATTTAAGCTAATATTTGCACCCCTAGATTTGGAAAGGTCGCAGTTCTGGTTCGAATAATTTGAAGCATCAGTTCGAGCACAAAAAATTACATCAGAAGAACGTAATGTACGCGAGGCTGTTCAGGAGTTAGTTTACCGGACATTAGCAGTCCAATTGGAATTGTCGATCGACCTCACGTATGAATAATACAAAAGACGAGTGTTGGATCACTTCCGAGCCAGGCCTCAGACGGTGTATGCAGAATTTTACAGTATCAAACCATTACTGGGCGAGATGCCCCTAGATACCATGGCGCGCATTAAACGGTGGTACTCCAAGATAACTGAGTATTTACCGTGGTTGCAAACGCATGAAGCCATTATTTTTATGCTCTTGGATCCTGCCAAATGCGGTGAAAGATCATGCGCCCAGGGAGGCCTGGAAGAAAGACTTCAGGCTCTTCAAATTTCGGCCACGATGAAAAATAAAATGGCAGCTGCAATTCCACATATTTGTCCGGTTGCAACATCTGACAGGAGAGACATACCTTACCGGAATTCTATTCGGCATAATCAACAAGTCCGCGACAGACGGCAACAGTCAATGCGTGGAAGAAAAGTCGATATATAAGGACACCAGCTTCGACGAATACATTATCTAAGCCTCAGCATAACAAATGTAATGCTTCAAGAGAACTACCAGTTCAATGTGGAAATATGGTCCACTATCTCACAAATAAGGTTAGTCGGGATCATGCAAAAAATATTAATCATTTGGAGGCTCAGATTGGTAGATCGAGAGAAGACAAGCAGAACAACCTAAAAAGTGTTCCGAATCATATGGCCTTCGAAGAAAAATAAGTATGAGAAACGTTGCCACATGTAAGGAATATTATAAAAGTAAAATTGTCAGAACTATTCAACGGACGGCCAGTAATATTGCAATTGTATACTAAAGCTGGCGTGTTGGTATTATCAATTACTTGGCCATTAAACAACGTAAAACCTAAGAGAGCAAATTTGTGTCAAGCATCGGACACGTGGATGGTGGCTGCGAGCGAATGGGACACATTATTAATAAATGAAAACATCTACCATATGTCCTTTGTTGTAGCAAAAACGCAAACGCCCTCATTGGGACTTGGTTACATTAGAAAATGGGCTAAGACGATACACTATCAAAATAAGCGTATATGCATATCGAGGCCTGAAAGCATAAATTCAATAAAGTCATTTTGTACCCTGACGGTCGACCAATAGAGGTGGAAACAACAATGGTGATCGCGCCGAAAAGGAATCAGAAAGGAATATGCCGGTGTTTTCAGCCAAACCGAAGTGTTTTTTCAGACCGTCATCAGAATTTAAGCCCATGTTGACACCGCTAGATGTGGAAAGGCCACATTGTTATTGTGAGCATTGCTACTTTTTGTGTGATTAGAGGCATGATGATGGAACGTTCCAGAAGTTAGTATTAACAATGTAGAAACCTGCGGAGGAAGGGGTGTTTTCATTGTGGCAATAGCTACCTTTATGACAAAGAATGAACAAATGGCCTTATCTAGGGCGGACATTATTTCAACAGAAATTCCTCGCAGAAGCGCCCGTATAACGATGAAGCAGTCAGCCCAATAATAAAGGAAAACTTCGAGCTGAAGTGAACATACATTAATTAATATTTATCAATTTGCGAGCAAAATACTATATACTTGAGTAAAAATAAAGCACATGTGGTACCTTTACAATGTGGCTTCTGATGGGTTGTAAATGTTGATTCAATGAGTGACAGCTCAAATGAACAATTTAACTGCAGAATTAGGCATAATTAAGTCTCGTCTGGACAGTACAATGATAATAAATACCGACGATATCGGCGTGCATGGCCCAACCAATAGAGGGGGAAACAACAAGAAACACATCAGATTTTCCATGCCTTGTAAATGAATTGCGGTTTAATACTTTTTAGTCAATTTTTCGTCGTGCTCGGATGATATACATGCGTAAATGCGTATGACTGACGGTAGTTTTACAGTTTTGCGCGATTGGTTAGATCAGATAAGTTTTATGCTTATCTTAATTTCTGACACCTGATTTTTTAGGTGTTGTTTGGAAACAGTCAATTTAAATTGCAGTTTTAGAATTTTTGATGCCTTACCAGTTGACTGTGAGCGAGTAACCGATTTGGTCACGAAATGAATTATATTTGCATAGTGTTTTGACTTACTGTGCAATGCTCTTTACTTAATTTCATGCATTATCGGTTGCATTTATTACTAGTCGGTTAAATTATTCTATGTTTGGTATACTTTTAAAGACCAAAATGATCCGTTTTAGATATTTGTTGCAACAGTTAAACCATGTGCCGAAAACAGGCTAAGTCAAAAGTCACACGGGTCATTGCGTTTTGTTGCTACAAACAATTAGAGAAATTGAAATGAAAAAAAACTAATCTCAGTCATAGGATTTTTCAAACGAGTACCGTCAAAATTTTAATGTTGTTGACGTTTGCCCAATTAGTTCTCTACCGGTGAAGAAGAATAACTTATTTTGCCTACGTAGGCATCACATCGATTATCCTTTAGGTAAATTATTTCAATGTTTAAGCAAAATTATGTCTAAGGTAAAGGTTATTCCTAACCAGAAATCCTCTGTATTGCACTTTAATAACGTTTAGACCTATTATTATAATCAAGGTTGCGGTCTTGATATAAAAACCTGACCCATTAATTACTTACATATGTCAGTATAAACTAAGAATTGTATAGTGTATAAAAAGAAATTCATCCAGTAGACTGGTTTCGTCCTTATTGGGAACTTATCATGTACTGGCCAGAATTTGCCGCGGACAGGACTCGAACCTGGGCACGTCTGCTTCGAATCTGGTGCTCTAACCACTGAGCTATCCTGCCGCACACTACACTACACACAATTTTCAGTTATATACTAACTAATGTAACTTGGTTAGTCTATTTTTCCTTTAGACCGCAACCTTGATTATAATAATTGTTATCACCGCCCGCGCAACCAATGTTCGTTTAATTATATAAATGTTCATTTCAATACCACTTCCCCATGTAGTGTGGTGTCTGTTCAGTAATGACAGATTGAGGATGGTTAGTTGGAACTTTGGGTCTCAAATGGATGCCATATGAGCTCCACCTAAAGGAAAAATAGACTAACCAAGTTACATTAGTTAGTATATAACTGAAAATTGTGTTTAGTGTGCGGCAGGGTGGCTCAGTGGTTAGAGCACCAGATTCCGAAGCAGACGTGCCCAGGTTCGAGCCCTGTCCGCGGCAAATTCTAGTCAGTACATAATGAGTTCCCAATAAGGACGAAACCGGTCTACTGGATGAATTGCCTTTTCTACACTATACAATTCTTAGTTTATACTGACATATGTATAGTAATTAATGGGTCAGGTGTTTATATCAAGATCGCAACCTTGATTATAATAATTGTTATCACCACCCGCGCAACCAATGTTCGTTTAATTTAAGTTTAGACTTAACGGAACCTGGCCTCTTTAGGCGGCTATTTATGTGTTCCTTATTTTATTGTGTACCCTGAATGCTGACAGAAATCAGCCTCTTATAAGCGACCTTCTGTTCTTGAGGCGGCTGTTGCAGCCGCCACCGCTGTGCTAGACGCTCAGGAGGCTGTATCCGACCGACCGCGATCGGCAGCAGCTGCAGAGGCGCTCGGTTCGAGCGGGCGGCCATCCAACATCGCAAGTGGTGATTACCGCTGGGCTGCTAATACTAAAAGTGGCGAAAAGATGTCGACTACTTCGTGTACATCAACGACGACAACAACAACACCAAACAATTCAGTTGACGAGAAGAGTTCAGCAGGCGATGAGAATGTGCCAAATTATTTAAATGGCGAGACCGTGGTTACTTCGAAAGCCAAGAGATTTACTTCAACGGTATGTGTTGACTTATTTTTTTGTGACCAGAAAATTTTTCCCTTAATTTCTTTTTAAACATATTTAGTTTGTTGCGTGTTCTGGATGTCTGGAAAACAACTTTTCTCTCTGGTTATTAAACACCAGAATAGGTGAAACTGGCAGATTTACTGAATGGGCTCCTGTCTGATGGCATGTGTCAGTTTGTGTGTTTATACTATAGATAAACAAGATTACAATTCATCCGTTCCTATAATCATAATTTAGCTTGTACAGACAACTTTATAAGCAAAGGTTTATGCTCGGAGGTCTGTCATCCTACCCAGGTAAATATATTTTACACTATTTGCAGTCAGAGCTAATTTTAAGTTGATTACTTCCTCTTTCGATTATTTTCTGGGACATTGATTGTGAAGATCACTCACACATCCTGCTTCCCAGGCTGTTGGAACAACTTCGGTCTACTTAAACGTAATGATTTGTCAGCATTTGGTTGTCAAGATTTTGAGACCGCAGACTGACAAACGGTACAAGTGATGTTGACTTCTGCAACATGGTTTTTCTCTATTGTTGTACGCAAACATGGATGCTGATTTATGAACCTTTAGAACCTGATTTATGAACCTTTGTTCGTAAAAAGGCCACAGTAAATGATGTTTTTGAATTCAGGGGGTTGTGCGTCACCTTTCGCTGATTAATTATTAATCGTGAAATACACCTGTCGAATTTCACCAAATTTTATCCATAGCGTGAGTTATAACTCCTAGCCCTACGATAATTAATGGCTTATCCAAACATCTCATGTCAATTGAATGAAGGCATGTGCTATGAAATGGCGACGTTTTAAATTTTATTCGTGTAATACAATAAACGGAGACAGATATCATGTACGCAGGTATCCCGATGAACCAATGTCATAAGACCTCAATTAACCAGACAACCGTTGAACTCTTTTTTCCGCTAGGCTTCCACATATTTTAGCCAATTCATGGTAATTAAGAGTACAGTGCGCCGTGCTAAAGTTACAGATATCGCAAAATATAATGTGTGACCAATAGATGATTGGTCTACACTTCCTGCAACTCCAGCAAACCACCGGAGTCGTTTCGGTGGCCCGTTGAGCAGGATGCGAAATTTATCTCAAATAGTGTCCCACCCAGCGCAATGGAAGATCGATAACAAGTTTCGACGGTGGGGGACGTCGAAGAACGATCGTATAGAACTAGTTTTGTAATCTTTGCAATTGATTAATGCCTTCTGTCGCTCAGCGGATAATGAAGCAAAACCAATCGAGCAAACTCACTGTCGTCCAGGCGCTGGCAGTTGTAGTGTGTCGCCTCCATAATATCTTCTGCAGAATTCAGGACTGACGATATGTTTGACTTGAATACTTTAAACATGTCTCCCTGTGAAATTTCCGGGCGATTCGAAAGTGATTTTCACAATTTACCAAAAGCAGAAAATACAAAGCTAGTACGTCTGGAAATATCTGCAGAATCAAATCTGTCTTGCGTCACGAAAGATCCTAGGCAAATAAACTCTTAACGACTGGTAGGATATATACACTTCTTGAACACATTTAATGAATCTCTGAAGCTCATTTTTCTTTTCTGTGATCAAAACAGCATCACCAGTGTATTCAGGATCAACAAGCCGGCCACCGCAACTGATCTCTACTGCTCGGATTGCTGCAGCTACTTCAGAAAAATCTACATCGAGAATAGAATTTGACGGTGGAAGGGCGATGGAAAATCCTTTCCAAACGCCAGTCAATCGCAACAGGTTCAGAGAGGCCATTACTTATGCGAATACATGCTAATGAGTAATTATAACAATCTTAGAGTAATCGAACAAGTTTGGCCATGACGTCATCATTAAGCATTACTCGTGATAAACATAGTTACCTTATTCGATTTTTTTGTCTTATTCACTTCGCACTTATTTTTTAACAGGCAAGTAGCATATTTCGCCGTGATTCTAACAATAATACAAACATGAGCAGTGTTACCGTTGACTCAAGTCTAAGCCAGTTGACGTCACCAACAAAGTCAAAAAAGAAAGTGCCTCTTCTAGTAAACGGCCAATCGAATCCGAAGCTTGTTATGCAAGGACCGCTCCCATTGATAAACGGTCAGGTCAAAGAGGACGAAGATATTCACTGTTTGAAAATAAAAGCGACAAAATCAACAGCTGGCAGTGAACAGATACACTATAGAGGTGTTCCCGAGAGTGCTTCCATCGGTCCACACAGTACAGCGATACGTGATGGTCCACTTGATTCGATTGGCGAAATGCCTTCGTATGCTGACAAGGTAGAGCTACAGCCTTACTTGTTGAATGGTGATACTGGTGGTGTTAACAGGCGTCATGCTGAAAGCAATGCCTTAATGTCGATTCGTCGTCGTTCTTCAGTATTTTTGGTGGGCCGACAAGCCAGTCAGCCAAGCTTATCATTACTATCATCGTCACCTCCAAACTCTCAAGTCAGCTCATTTAAAGAACACAATTTAGGCACTGACGGAAAACCAGGTATGCAAATTCTAATTACATATTCTCGGTTGCGAAGGGCCAACGTGCACACTTGTGTTATTAGCATGGCGTGCATAATAATTTAGTTTGTTCACATATAGCCAGACAGACATGCCAAATTCAGCATAAATTAACACATGTGTTACCGGCTGTCTAACTATTTTGTCAGTTGAAACCACTTTATTTGTTCGAATATTTTGTAAATTTTGGTGGGCATGACGCGTGTGTGCCAATTTAGATTAAATATTTCCTTGGTGTTTTTATGTTCTCCTATGCTCATATGAACTATCTTGCTGCCAGATACGTCATGCCTAATGCACGAACACGTGTTGTGCTCCGTGAAGAGTTAGTTTAACATTACGGAATCCTATAAAAGAACGTTTGTAAAGTAAGTTTAGAGAGACCGTTTCTACTCAGCTTATATAAATAGGTGGTTAAACGAACATTGGTTGCGCGGGCGGTGATAACAATTATTATAATCAAGGTTGCGGTCTTGACATAAGCACCTGACCCATTAATTACTTACATAAGTCAGTATAAACTAGGATTTGTATTGTGTAGAAAAGGGAATTCATCTAGTAGACCGGTTTCATCCTTATTGAGAACTCATCAGGTACTGGCCAGAATTTGCTGCAGACCAGATTCCGAAGCGACCTGCCCAGGTTCGAGCCCTGTCCGCGGCAAATTTTGGCCAGTACGTGATAAGTTTCCAATAAGAACGAAACCGGTCTACTGGATGAATTGCCTTTTCTACACTATACAATTCTTAGTTTATACTGACATATGTAAGTAATTAATGGGTCAGCCGTTTATAAATAGGTGGTTATTTGAATAGAAAAAGTTTATTAAACAGAAAATGAATTTAAACAATAATGGATTGCGCGGGTGGTGGTAACAATTTTTTAAATCAAGTTTACGAGCTTGAAGTCGAACAACATAACAAATCTACCTTATGCAATTGTGTATTAGGCGTTGCATACCTAATAACAAATTAGTTCAATTAGGATCAGAAGGATGAACCAAAGTCAAGATCAAGAAATATGAGACAATTGGACGGTACAATCTCCTATGTGAATGTGTATTCCTGCAGTAATTGTGTTAACTTCATGTAAAATCTTCGACAACGCGACTTCAAAGTAAACTTACTATATATAATAAAGATATAATCAAGGTCGGAGTGTATGGATTTGTTAGAGTAACATGTATTCATAAATAGCTGCGTGGGAGGTAGACTCGACTTAGCTTCGTTGCCATGCGCGTACATAATGGGACGAAAACTTATTCTACCCTCTATCTTGTTTGAATTTTCAGTTTGAATAGTTTATAATAATTTTTGAGGCTTTATATAATTAAACTAAAATTGGTTGCGCGGGCAGTGATAGCAAATGGCATTTGCCTTTTCTACACTATATAATACCTATTTTATACTGACAATGCATGTACATAATGGGTCAAGTGTCTAAATGAAGATTTCAATCTTGATAAAAAGTAATTTTTGAGTATTTTTATGGGATTATACATTAGAAAAGAACACAAATTAAATATTTCTTCTATTTAAAATAAAACGAAATAACGGATTCAGTATATGTGAAATGTAACACAGCTAGAGTTAGTTTGTTAAATGTGCATAATATACGATGAAGTTTTCAAAATTTCTTAACCTTATTTTTGTTATTACAACTTTAGCACCGGTAGAAGATTACATGTCCACCTCGACTCTAAGTCGGCTTCGCCGCAAAGCAGCAGCCGTTGTCTCTAGTCCGTCTCAACAACAGCAGGAGGTTAAAATTGAAAACGGCGCGGACGGTGTATCGAATGATGGTACTAATTCAGGAACAACAAATCGTCGTCGTTCGCGTTTGTTCTCGGCTGGTGCTAGGACAACATCATTGCAGTCTCTTTTGTTGTTGAGTAGCTGGTCGCCATTCCCTTCCAATGTAACCACAACGCCAGCAGTATCAGCCAGGACTACAAATACTAATGAACATAGGTTAGCGAATACAGAGGATGCGATTCAGACCGTTGACATATTAGAAAAGAATTACGCAAATGCTATTGGGTCTGATCAAGTGCATAGTATTGCACAACAATCAACCAGTGATAAGTGTACCAGCTTAATCGAGTCACCTGGCCGGCAATCAAGAGGAGGTCAGCACATATATAATTGTGTCAAAATTTTATCCAATTTAGCTTTGTTGCTTGCTTGATATTTATTTTTCACATAAGGGTAACTTATTATTGTACACGAATTTAAAAAATCATTTACGGAAGCGCTTTCGCTTTATACTGGCACCTGCAGATTTGGAAAATAAATTTTTTCTTTAAATATAAATGAACGAACCACATAAAAAGTACACAAAAAGGTATACATGTTAATCCAGATAGTTGAAGTAGAAGAAATATCACTAATCACAGTTTCGCAAGGGGCTGGGTATGCACCGTGGTATTGAAAATGCACGAGAAAATTATTTTCGCTTGCACAGCTCTGGGCAACGTCTATTTAGTGCTAGTTTTTCCAAATAGTGAAGCAAGTGTACACGTTTGGCTTTAATTAAACTTGAAATGCGAGTTACCGACATTCCGCGTCTTTTCACAGGCTCAACATATATATATATATATATATATATATATATATATATATATATATATATATATATATACACGGGATGCCAATTCGAAGAGCGACCAGATAAAATTCATTGTGTGTTTAATGTAGTTCACGATTAATATATACTGGCAATCGATCGAGCGAACAAACCGGTTAGCATAGCTGTCTATTGATTGTTAGTTGTAGCCAGTCATCGCACGTGCATTATCCACATAGAGGAGAGCCATTATTATAACTTCTAGATATTGCATTGATCTGTACGTTCTGTGATAGTCTCTACTTAGATTCATGAGGTCCTTTTTGTTTTTTCTCCATAATTTGAGCAATTATGGTGATCGGTATCGTTGCCATTACTAATTTTCATCACTAGCTCTATTTTTAAATTCTCATGTTTATTCTTATCAAAGCATCCGAAGTTTTACCGGAGTCTTCACGTAGTTCTCGCGTGCATAAATCAAGCATTAATAGCACAGCTGATATACCGAATGTTAGTAGTTTATCAAATAGCAGTATACTACAACAGTGCTTTCGCTCAACTGCTGCATCGGAAGAGCCAGGTACCGATACCGATATCTGCTACTACAGTGCCCAGAGGGTTGATAAACCAGACAAAGGGCTCTCTGTGACTTCAGCAATGTTTGCACAGCATGCCAAGAATAGACCAAATGCGGAGCAAGAGGTGGAAAGTGGTATTGATAACTCAGATCTAGACCGCGATTCCAACCAATTCCATTCGCCAGATAAAGAATGCTACCTTGCCAGAAGAGCTACCGTCAGTTCTACCATTGCTAGTTTGACTAGTAACGCGACGTCTGGAATGGAGGTAGGTTTTATACATCGTTATGCATTACATTATAATCTACCATAAATTAATATAAGCATGATTCGATAAGATTTTATTTTAGTGTGCTATTCCCAGGCGTGTTTATCTTCTTCATTTGCCGAACATGTTTATTGTGTCAGTTTCAGTATTTTATGCTTTCTAAAACAAATAATGATAATATCATCATTGTATATTCTTCGAAAAAACATTTTAGAGTTCTATTGAAGAAGGTGTACTGTCCGGGCCAGTACCGCTACGTCGCATTGCCACTGACAGTGCTGGCGAGTTGGGTACGAGGCCACAATCCATAACTTTGACGGAACGACAGTTGGCAGCTTTAGAGGCTGCACAGGCACCAGGTCGGCAGACTGTTGCAACGAGTCGTGTGGCTGCTGAACAGATGCGTGTCCTCGCTCTGGCCAAACGAAAACGTCAAGCCCAGCAGCAACAGCTTAGTGAAGATGATGAGCGTCTCACTGTTTCAGCGAAACAACGCCTTGGCCAAGAAGGTAATCTGGTTGCACATCACAAATTGAATCAAAGTATCCCGCCAACACCGCAAGTTTATGTAAGTTTAAAATTCTGAATAATCACAGAACTTGCAACACCATCTTACACCCAACTGTTTGATTATTCCCTTGAGATCATATACATCACAGCCGAAATTACACGTATAGATAACATTTATGGTCGACAGAAAGGCAATCTGATTCGTGGCTCTTGGCATCAGAAATTATGTTTCACACGTTTTTAACCCCACTTCAGCTTTATATTATGTAATTGCTCTAGATGAATGGTCGAGTAATCGATTGATCTGTGCTTTATGTCATAAAAACTTCTACTTCCATGGATCGTTTGTGCTCCAGTGCTGGCAATTGTTGCTTCTCGTTTCTTGAACACCAATTGTCACCGTATGTGATGCAGTAGTGATTTAGCTTTATTTAACGTTCTTTATTCTTCGCAAATGTGACTGGCTGTGATCGCATTCCTTTTACTTTTTCTTCTTAAGCCTTAGGTGTGTGTGTAAATCTGTGGCAGCTGACGAAATGAGTAATCGAAATAGTACAACGTAATTATATTTCAGGTACTGTCGGGATATGATCATCCTATTTCATAAGAAGTCACGTGTTTCATTCTACTGCGCAGTTGGCAGTTTGTTCTAATTGACTTATGATGAAATGAGTGCAAGCCCATACATAGCTTGATGTTTTAATAGTTATACGACTGTGAAACATTAGTTTCTAAATTATGTTATCTCTATAATATTTTGTTTAACGAATTATTTTGTTCATTTTGTGCATTTTAGTTTATAAGAATATTACATATATATTGAGACATTCTGCGTATATTCGGTCATGTACTATACTCAATCTAGGTAATTTTGAAAACGGACTATTTTTAGTAGGTTACGTGGACTAATTTCACATTCATTGTGTTTTCTCGTTCGGTAACGTGTATTGGTGGCTCACTGCCTTTGGTCCTTCTGACTAATCGGCCTATTTAGACTGCTAACCGTGCATTTTTTTTGAGCCGTATAGAAATGTAATTTCTGGGCCGAAATTTTGCTTGCTATCATACTATTCTTAAACAGTTTTTGCTTATTACCAGTGCTCGTCTGTTGTGTGACGCCGATTCTAACCTGACCAAATCAACCTTAGATGCCGTCTTCACTTGAATCCTTATCATGCTTCAGCAGCCACATCTGGCTTTAAGGCTGACAAGTTACAACCATTCGTACTCGTGGAGTTATAATGAACGAGCGTAGCTGTTGATTGCCATTAGTTATGCATAAAATGTGTCGATCTGATACGATCTGAAGTTGGACACTGTTGGAACAGTATTGATCATTAATTTTAATACGAAGTCGAACTTACGGCATGTGACGTTTTATCGCCAGTCGTCCATAGCTTGCTTCTCACTCACTAAGTACTCCTCAATCTGAGATTGTTTTGCAGTCATCATATATATATATATATATATATATATATATATATATATATATATATATTTGTATAAATTAAACAATATATATTATGAGATTGGCGTTTAGATCAAGAACGCAATCTTGATTGAAATAAATAATTATTATCACTCTCCCGCGCAACTAATGATCGTTTAAGTACTAACATATGTTAGGTTGAGCTCGTGTTTTCTCTTAATTTCAGTCATTACAGGGGATTTCCTGACACGCACAACATGTCGTGCTTCTCCTGTTGATGACGGTACCTTTATTGGTTTCTTTCACTTCAAAAGAAACAAGTTATGATTTCTATCATGATTTACCCTTAGTATAATTGCATAATTGCTGATTCTGAAGAACTATTTGACTACGCTAAATAGATAGTCCCACGCTGCTTCATTGGTCAGGCGAACTATGATGGAATTTACTGAAATTTATTCGAAATAAACTTTAGCTGGCCAAGATTTTGGAAACTAAAACCTGTTAACGTCTAATAACCTATCGATTTGATAACCGAACTCATTGTGTAGGATATTTGCTGTTTTTGCTTGATTTCCAAAAATGATATTCTTCTAATTTGGCTATCTTTAGATGGGTGCCTGCTTCACTCTTATCTTTGAGGGCTGTCCTTTAAAAATCAATGCAACTGCCAGTTGGACCAATCCGGCAACTCACGGTAAGTATACATATTTGAATTGTGCCTATCTATCTAAGTTGACAGTGCTATGGTGAAAACTCATCGGTGTCCGAAGGACTAAAAAATGTGACTATTTAACATACCACAATGCAAATCTAATGACAAACACACTGATTGTATAACATATACACATCATGGCATTAAGCATAATTCGTGAACGGGACCATTGTCTCGTCTTTGTTGCGATGGCTTGGGGTCAAACTTAATGGGCACGAAACTATGTTCTGTTAATGGATTTCATTTGTTATTCTATGCCTTCTTTGCACTTTCCCAACATTATACAGCAGTCTGATATGTCAAAGTTCTATATTTCTAACCTGAATTGGATGTTTGCTTTATAATGAGATTTCCGAGCTGGCTGGTTGATATCAACGAGTATTCATATATGGTAAAACTTGTGAAAGTAGTTTGTATAAAACGGAGAATCATGTGCATTGTTCGATTCCCGTGGTATTGGTATGAAATCCATGACTCTGAATCGAATGAATTTTGATTCGATTCCTGTCCACAACAATCCTAATTATTTACTAGTTTTACAATAAAGAAGGAACCATAGTCTAGTTAGGGGATCACATCATTTATTTTATTCTATGCAGATTGTACAAGCAATACATATATTTCAGTTCAAAGAAGACCGGGAAACACGAAACGCTTGTGTACATAATATTGTACACTTCGTTCGTGCTGACTGTTATATCCTATTAGTAGAATGATCAGATGCGACTCATGAATATGATGACATCCAAGATAATGACACAGAAACTATGCACGCACTATATGAGACGTCAAATTATGAGGAATTGACTGTCTGTGATTTGTTAAAAACTTCATAGAGTAAACGATTTAATCCTTATTAGGAACTCTTCAACTACTGTCCGGATTTTTCCAATGCGCATTCAATAATCGTTTAATTATATAATTGTTCAATTTATAACCACTTTTCAGGTAGCGTAGCGTATGTTCTATAATAACATCGGGGGTGGCTTGTTGAAAATTTAGACCTAAGTTGATGTAATATAGGCTCTACCTGAATGAAATGCTGGTCAAATTGTTGAAGTAGTATATAAATGAAAATTCAGCGGCAGAGTGGCTCAGTAGATAATCACAGACTCCGAAGCAGTCGTGCTCAGGCTCGAGTCCTGTCCGCGGCAAAAAAATCTGGACATTACATGAAGAGTTCCCAATAAGGACCAAAACGGCCTACTGAGTGAATTTCCTATTTTTCATTATAAAATGCTCAGTTCATCCTGACAGATGTATATATAATAGGATTAGTTTTTATAACATGCACGCAATCTTGATTTAATTAATTATCGTCACCTGCGCAATCATTGATCAGGTGGAATCGTAGGAAGATTTTTGTAATGTAATGTGTTAATGTAGGTATAATTTCCGCAAATTATTATTATTTATTTACATTAATGTTTCTTTAATTATTTAGTTTGGTTTTTCAGTAAAAGACAATGTACGATATAAATATATAAAGAGAGAGAGGTGAATCAACAATGGAATAATTGGTATTGGTTGTGTTATATATATATTGTTTTGTAGTTTAATATATACAATCATTGTGCTTTTATGGTTTAATGTAACACGTTGAATGACCATATGGGAACGTTACTTGGCCAAAAATGAGGAAATAGTGAATGTAATCAAGACTCCTGATAAATCGGCAGTATAAAAAAAATGTAGCACAATTACCTGGTCCTAATTTCGTTTTTGAACAAAATATGGATGTGGGAGACTAAAACACATGTTAAGCAAAAACATAAGTCAGCCTAAGCAACTGGATGGCGCCGTTTGTTTACATTCAATTTTGCCCATTTTGGTCCTATGTGACTAGCCTGTTACTAAGCCCCGGTTTCATATACATCAATTATGCTAGTCTTTTTTTATCTTAATGTTTTCATACAGATCAAATTATCCTGTTCGGCACAAACGATGGAATTTACTTTCTCAACTTGAAAGAACTGGCAGATAGCTCTCTAGATTTGGTAAATCATTTGGTTATGTAATGCAAGAATTACTTTCTAAAGTGTTTTAATTTTTTATGTGAAATTATCTTCGCTTTTGCCTCTTGAAATTCGCTGTTTTCTCCTTATTACATGATTTTTTGACGTAGTTTTGCTAAATTATCATGCGAGTTTCTGTTTCTTAGGAATCAGCAAATGATTTTCAATTTTTGTGCGAAAATCACAAATTTGAATAGCTGCAATAAAGTTAATGGGGATTCTGAATATACCACCCTGAACTCTAGGCATTATTATCTAACAACAAATGTTTTGCTCTGGCGTTGGTTAATTATTGAACCCATTTTTGTTCATTTAGAATGCAGGCAACTGGGTACGCTATTTTTTGATATCAGCGTAATTTGCACGTCCGTTGAAAAGACCTGATTTAATCAGCTAAATTGCCACAGCCTGTTTTTGTGTCATTAATGGTCCTCTGTTAATGAAAAAACGCATTTATTTACACGTGTATCTACTCAAGAAATGCGTCACAGGCCGGCGAATAAAGCATAATGCCGACGAGCCGCTGTGGCACTAAAACATGCTAGTTCAGTTGACGTCGGCTGTGTCAAACAATACACCAGCACGGTTTTACTTAGATCACTGTCAACTGAACACCAACCAGAAAAATCAAGAGAAAAAATCACAAGCTCACTTGTCCTATCCAAGTTGCTCTGCAATGTGTCCTGTCCATCGTCTTTAGTTTTGGATGAAACATGATTTGAGACAGTTGTTTGCACAACTTTTACTGGCCAGGCTGCATGTGTTAATTCTCTCTATTGTTGGAATCGTGCTCTCATGACCAGTTATTTCGCGATTGTCATTATCCTATTCTCAATAAACGAGGGAGCTATAATTGTAAAATAGGTCCTGTGTGGTTAACATTTTACCTCGTTTTGCAAGTATAATTGACCTTACTGGAATCTATTTCGCGTGATGAAGACGTTTTCTATGAAGTTAAAGAACACGCCCTAGCACAATTCAGTCGTTAGTGCCATTCGCTTAGTATTAGATGAATTTCTTTAGAATCCTGTTTCATAGAATTTATTCATTTTATCTGACTAGCGATATCATGATATTAGTCACGTTTATCACACGTCCTGAAGCATAAAGTTGTAATTTCTTGTTTAATAGCCTATCTTGTTTTATCAGTTGTATTCTAGGTAAATTTGCAACAAAATGCTTTATTGAAACAAAATTTCATAGAAGTATTAGGGCTCCGGACTATTTTTGGTTTCATCATTCCTTTTCCATGACAACGACTGTGTTTCATTGATTTCGTCAATTCTATGCATTCGAAGTATGGCCGTGTTTACATTTAACGGTTCTTTTAAGCGGCTGTATTTTGATTGAACCGTCTTCTGTTGAATTGTCTCATATAGTTTTCATTTCGCCATTGACATTTATCACCGAGTGTGCCTTTTTAAATATTCAATATTTTACAATAGATTTTTTCTCTTCAACTGATTTACTTTAGAAATTGTACTCATGACTTAATCGAGTCCGAATAGCAAGATAAATTAAGCAATTATATCAGACATTGGTTTTGTAATAAAAGAAATATTGTCAAGCATCACTTTGCACGGCGTTAAAATTGTCACACGGTAACGGTAGTACACAAAAAACTACATACTTGTCTTTTTGCACAGTTCTGGCCAGCGTCTTTTCATGACAACAGCATCCCCATAGCGAAGCGTTGTGTCGGTTGCACACCAGACTGCCCGAGTGGTGGTAACAGTTTTTAAAATCAAGTTTGCGAGCTTGGAGTAAACACCAATCCAATTGTATTTAACCAGTCGTCGAGCAACATAACAATTGCATGCGACTGGCGGTAGTTTTGCTATGTTGTTCAAAGATTGGTTAAATACAATATATAAATGTGTCGGTTGCACACCAGACTGCCCGAGTGGTGGTAACAGTTTTTAAAGTCAAGTTTGCCAGCTTGGAGTAAACACCAATCCTATTGTATTTAACCAGTCGTCGAACAACATAACAATTGCATGCGAATGGCGGTAATTTTGCTATGTTGTACAAAGATTGGTTAAATACAATATATAAATGTGTCGGTTGCACACCAGACTGCCCGAGTGGTGGTAACAGTTTTTAAAGTCAAGTTTGCCAGCTTGGAGTAAACACCAATCCAATTGTATCTAACCAGTCGTCGAGCAACATAACAATTGCATGCGAATGGCGGTAATTTTGCTATGTTGTACAAAGATTGGTTAAATACAATATATAAATGTGATTTTAAATTCATGTCAATTTGCTAGCAAAGCTTTTTATCTCATGTATTTTTCTATCAGTTGGTGCCACGTCGTTGTGTTTGGCTGTCAGTTGTGCGCAACACGATGATGTCGTTGTCGGGTCAGCACCCGCAGATTTATACACACGACTTGATCACTCTCATGAAAATGAAAGAGCAGGGGCAGACAATGAGTAGCGCCAACTCAAAACTGGGCCGATTGTCAAAAATTCTTCCCAAGTGAGTCGGGGTGAACTTTGTCCCCCCTAAATTATTCTGGTACCGTTTCTATTGTTTATAAAAATATCTTTGCAATAGATTGCTTCGAAATTGTCGGTTTACTTTGAAACTGGTTAGAAGCTAAAAGGATATTTAGAAGAGAAAAAAAACATGTTGCGCGACAGTGAAAAGATCATTTACCTGATTTGCGGATTGCGTACCGAAATATGTGAATCCACTGTCATCATGATGATTTTGGCATATATATTTCGATTTCCAGCTAAAAGGATGTTGCTCCTTTGTGGTGTCGAACGCTTGTTGATCCAGCACATATTGTGTGGCATCTGTAAACTAGGCTAATTTCCAGTTTTTCACTAAGAAGAATGGATTTATTATGATTTCGAGCGAATAACACCAAAATTATTTAAATCAAGTTTGCGAGCTTGAAATAAACACCAATCCCATTGTATTTAACCAGTCATCGAACAGCATAACAAAACTACCGCCAGTCGCACGCACTGACGCGTTTCGACATTCCATGATCATCATCATCAGTGTACGACGTCAAACTGACTAGCAAGAATCAAACTGCATTGCATATATATATGGAAAGCAAACTTTAAATAATTGTTACCACCACCCGCGAAATCAATTATTGTTTAACAGCAAAATTGTCCGTTTATCCTGTCATCGCTTATAATTATTGTAGACAAAAATGATCAATAAATGATTGCATTAATTATGACACCGCCGTGCACATTAAATTAGCAATTTTATACTTATTCTGAAAGCTGCATTCCAATTGAACTGTGCTACTCAAATCGATGTGTTCTATTTGCATTTATCCAATGCTACTTCGTAGAGCCTTTAGCTCTATGCTTTACTTACTTAATTTATACGAAATATGAAGATAATAATAATAATAATAATAATTATTATTATTATATTAGACAGTCTAGCTGTACTAATAAACCTTTCCTCTCCGATGCCGAAAATACTTATACGTCATAGTGTGCAGCACGATCTAGTTCACGGTTTACGCCTCCGCTTGAAATTTTTCTGGCCGTCCTAGTTGCCAGGTTCTTAGCAAATCCTCTTTTACCTATAGCCTATTCTGCAGCATCACTAACTAGCATGCTTCTTAATGCACTTAACTTTAGTCTGGCGACCTCTTCAAGCGAGTTCTTGATTAGCTAGTTATTAGTTTCCCTGTAGTGTTCTCGTTGAGCAAAGTTAGCATTAACATACGCAAAGGAGGACAGTCTGTTGCTTGCCCGGGCTAAATGAAAATCTCAAGGAAGACCGTGATGTTATCTTGCCCAGCAGCAATTTTGCAACACAGCCTTCTGCAAGTTAAGTTTAAAATTTACGACCGCATTATTGTGGCTCAACTTGTGCATGGAACAAATTCGCAACTATCGAGCGCATTCCTGGTTATATTTCTTGCGTAATGTACAGTTACTTATTTACCTTTACCGATGTCGCCACGATTGCATTTTACTCCATTACAGTAATTGCAGCGATATTATTGCACGTTGTAGGAGCGCCCTCACTCTATGTTTCCCTGACCAAGTCATTGTAGTGTTCAACACATATTGAACCATCAAATATTGCTCAATCATCCCTTCTCCAACTCTTCCTCATTGTCTGACATCTATGAGGTGGGCAGGGTTCTCTCAACTGTCGATGCGGTTCATCTAATTTGTCCAGAATGACTGCTTCCCAGTTTTTACTGAAGAAGTCAATACAAGCAAGAACGACTCTGTTTGAATTTCGAATGAAAATACGAATCAGTTTCCGTATATGCAGTCTGTGTGTTGCCGAGGCTCGACGTTGCCGAATATAATAGGGCATTTAATTACCTTGTAACTTTTTGTGGGTACTAGTGACCTGTTCTGCTTTGAATTGATGTATTTTGAAAAACAACTTTGTATTAAAATCCCTAAATTCTACTATCAGAGCATGACTGATCTTTCATGTCTTCTTCATTGGGACTGGGCAAGACGTTCTAGCCAGATTGGTTAGACAGAGATGGGCCTACTGAATAGGATACTGGAATAATTTGTTGTTGTTTAACAGATGTTGACCATTACAATGGCGGCTCAGCCCGGATCTATTCTGTTTTACGTTGGTGAATGAATCAAGGCGAAATCGGTTAATGCTGCTGAGGTCAATTTATAAAAAGTCATTACGCAGTGAATAAATCCAAGGACGCACTCGACACCATCGAACAAGATAACACCAGTCATTTGTTCGCGACCTGTAGCGTGATTTGTAAACGACTGTGTTGCATGAAATCTGGCATCCAATTACCTACATTCCTTGAAACTAGTTATACGAGAACTAATCACCGGTCTTCTTTGGGATGATTTGATGATGTTGTAAAAATTGTATTAGAGTCTAAATCCAATTGTCAAAACGTGGCTCGTTTTTCATGCTTTCTTTATTGAGATTAGGACATCCATTCTGGCCGGATTAGTTAGGCAAGAATGAACCTGCAGTATAGAAGAAAGAATATTGGCACGAGTCAGCTATTGAATGATGGAGAAATTTGTGGTGGTTTAACAAATCTTGGTCAATACACTGTGTATATACCTCTTGAAGACAATAATTCTCCGTAAACGTTGTATGCTCACATCGAACACGCTACGATATTAATTAGGGCCATATAACGTAATTATCATACCATCGTGCACGGTTGCTGTACATTTTTATGCGCTCCCTGGAAGCTGGATTCTGATTGGAGTTATTTTTCGGCACCTCGACGGTAGCTTCTCAAGTCGCCTCCTTACCTTGCCTGGGGCTAGTGTGTGTTTTTGCGGAAAATGATTAAAGCCATTGGTAGAATCGACAGGAGTATCATAAATTACTTACAATCGATTTATAATGTATTCCTACAATTTTCATAGCTAGAGTCCATCGCTCGTCAGGCGAGATATTTTTATGCCTACTGCCTAAAGTTAGCAATATTCTAGTTTTGGAGTCCATTACCATGCGTTGGAAAATTATTTATCTTGATAGGTATTAAAATATTGAGTCTGGTGTGTTCGGCTAGACAATTCTCATATTTCCTTTTTAGCTATCTGATTGACTGATTACTTTAATTCTGCTGACTGGTGAATGCGAAAGTAAGGAGTATAGATCTATCTGAATTTTCAGTAGTTACGTTTAGCGGAACTTAATGACTAGCAATACCACCGTCCAATATTTGCGTCCAATATTTTAGTTACCATTTCCGGTAACGCTGTTTACAGTTTTGCTCATTGCAAAAATGCACAACAGATGGAATAAAATTGATTACAGACGAAACACGCACGTTACGGTACTTTTAAAAAAAAAACTAAAACCTGCTTCATTGCAGGATAGCTGTTACTATGCAAGAATATTTTGGCTGTTTTACATTTTTGTGGTTTAGCTATGCAAATTTCATGATCATTTTAAGCAATAAGTTTCATTGGAATATTGTCTTAGCGGTGTCCTCATTACCACTCGTGATATATTTTTCGAGGTTGCATTTATTGTTTTTAAATATGGGGTGCACGATCTGTAAGGCATCGCGAAACTAGTTTCCTCGCAGTTGTCTCCTGACACCTGTTCTATGTTTTAGCTTGTCTGCTAGCCCAGACTGAGGAGTATCGTCTGCTCTGAGAATCTAGCTTACAGATGCCAACGAACGCCTTTGCCATTTCTTTTGCAATGCGAAATCGTTCCAGTAATATTAATTATGACTCTCAAAGAACAGCTTCGTCAGTTTCGGTTTTCAAATAAACCAAATAAATAATTATATTTGCTATCATCTACTATATGACATCTTTGTTACAAATATGCGAACGACTTTGTTTTGGCACATTTAAATTGTTGGCTGCGCTCAAACTTTCTGACTGTAACATTGTGTTACAGCTTAAACGATGATGCAATTAAGAATTATGAAATGTCGTTATTTCATGTCAAAAAATTGATATTTTGGTGAATTACAATAACAAGGGTAATAGGAATTACTTTCCAAAATAACGTACAAAAGTTTTGCCAATGTGTCAATAGTCTTCTGCCCAACTTGTCTTTTCACATCAGCTTGTGTTTTCACTGTGCACCAATGATGGCACCGAACAACCGAAAAGCATCCTTCCTAAAAAATTCCGATCGTTTTGTGACACTAGCGATTCCATTTGTAAATATAAATGACTGTATATCTCCGTTGAAGTCCACAATCTTGCTCTATGTAATTAGTTTGGCTATGACGCAATAAATATAAAGTTGTTTATGACGACTAGCTGTCCATAGGTTATGGCATCGGTAAGAGTATCACCAACTGGGCGATTGCGAAAAAGTTGCATTCATCATTCACAGTGGAAATAATTAATTCTCATACACAAGTCATTTCTGTCAAAAGCTGTCATCATAAGCGGTGCTAGCAAGTACGAGCTTTGGTGAACGTTACGTGGAAACAAACTAGTGATGCTAAAAATTTGTTATTTGGATCGACTTTTCGCCACCTTTAGAATAGTGGGCTCTCAACTGCTTCTACACGATGTTGAGTGATCCAGAAATTATGAAGCCGGTTGTGGATAGAAAAGATGAATTTGCGAACAACGTCTTAGCCAGCTGGTGTTTGCATACTGCGACTTAATATTCATTACTGGTTTTTTTGGCGCACAATTATAATATTATACATCACTTTCACTAATTTTACAGCACAGTAAGATTTGCCAAACCAGCTTAGCGAATTAATTTAGTATATTTCACTTTTCCAATACCAAGCGCAAATATATGCCATGGATACGAGTACAGTGAGTTATGCGCATAACTATCAGATTTGGCAAAATACGATATTGATCAGCTCGACGTAAGCCCCTTCAACAGCGTGTAATTGTGTCGTTGCACTTACTGTACTGGAAATGATAGAATTGAAGTGACATTCAGTAATGCTGTCTTGAGGCCAGTGGATAACATGCCATTATCAACGTCTAAGTAGAAAGAAAAGTGAATATAATTTCTTCGGTGTTTACGTTGATATTGTGAGCGAAATCCAGCTAGTGAACAATGCATGTGCGACCACTTGTTTATTTAGATATTTTGCAGCTGCAGTATTCATTCTGTGAATGAAGAACATCGTATATACACATTGGTGCCTAGTTTGTCTATTTGATTTATTTTCATCATTTTGATTTGAGTATTCTTCTTTTTTGCATAATTTCAACATGATTGTGCTTTGTCGGCATTCGTCTGGACCAGACGTTTCCTGCCAACCAATAAAGTTCAGCACACAAAAGGCTGCCAACGGGTCCTTCTGACACGAAATCCATTCAACGGAGCCAAGTATCTTTGTGCTGCACTGACCAGAGAGATACTCGTTATGGAGTGGTTTAATCCTTTGGGCGCATTCATCGAAATCAAACGAGTGAGTAGATAATTTTTCAATCTAGGTAACAGCTCCTTGATCACAATAATGGGTTTTGCGCTTATCTCCAGATTCTCGTCAACTTGTTACATTTCGTCTTTATATTTTGACACAACACACTGTGTTACAAGAAAAATTTGATAAACTGTTAAAGAAGTATAACGTCTTTTTATTTAAATTTGCCAATTTTACATATGCTGTTTAGACTGAGAGGAACAGACTTTTATTGAATTGAAAATAAGGAATTGATATTTTAAATTTTATTCTCATACGGAGTGTTAAGGTCTAATACAAAGTTTACATAAATAATAATTTGAAGCTGGGGTCTCCTCGTGGAAGACTCGTTTGTACTACAGGTGATTCGCCGATTTTAACTAAAACGTTAGAATTGCTCAAGAACAAGAAAATTTGATGAGAAATTTTGATTTAGAATGTCAACTTTCTCAATGTCACAATTATATCAAATTTTGTACGCCGGTTTATTCAATAAATACAGACAAAATATATGTATACCAAGTTATTGTGTTAAAAGGGAGCTAACGGTAAACTATGTGTACGCAATGTTAATGAACAAAGCTCCACCTAAACACACCTGCTCCGAAGTTGAGAACTTGTAAGTGAATAACTTAAACAAGCCAGAGCAATTACCTATCTAACAAAAAGGAAGACTATTTTAACTCAACAAAATCAGCACTGTTAATCTGAACTCTCACACTAAAAATATTTCTATAAATTTATAAATAAAAATGTCCTTAAGAAGGGATTATGGAAAGTGTACCTAACGAGGGCCGTTCTGTATCAACCGCTGCCAAAATTGACGTCATCTACATCAAGTTTGCATCGAACCCGTGGTCGAGGCTTTTTTTACGTTTCTTGAGTGTTCTCCCAACTAGTTCCTTTCAACCTACTTTGCTTTTTATGCTCTGACACTTGTTGACTGTTAGCATGTCAATGACACTTGTTCTTAATCATTATCACTTCCTGTTATAATTGGTGCTCGAATACGGAATTCAAATGCAGGCGCCAATTGATCAGTGGGTACTGCTGTACAACTTCCGGTGTAGTCAATCACTAAGGACTTTGGACCGCACTTAACTATCGAGTGAGTCCCGGTATACTTTGGATTCACTGCGGGCAATGTGATGGCAGACAGGAGGCCTTCTTGCTATGCTTTGGATTTGTTTTTTTGTAGTCTGACTATTATGCCATCTAACAGAGATTTTAAATTATCAACTGTTGCCTCAAGTGCCGCTCGAATATCTAATGAACTCTGGTATACCTAAAATATTGACACTTGAGAGCTGAAACATGCTGTAAAAACTCAACAAGGTTTTAAGTTCTGAAAATTCAAAAGAAGATTAAATTTAAAAAATTACTGACAAGTAAATCTTCCAATATTTATTAAAGAAACGCTTTAGCTTCAAAAATGATCAACGTTTAATTGTTTCTGAAAAATTAGCGATTTAAATCTAATCCTAAAACAGACATGATTTTAAATGTTTAAAAATCTTAAAAATTGTTAAAATTGCATGCACGTTATTGTTCTGTCATTAACCAAAGCTCTTTTATAATTTAACATTTAAGCATCACAAAAATTAATTCTTATGAAATAATTGCAGTTTGAACAGAAATAAAATTTTTTAAAACAATGTGGCTTATCTGTAATATTATATTGTTGTTTTAATCATGTTAATCTTCTATATAAGCAATATTCTATTGTAGCACAGCAATTTTTATGGCACCCAGTAAAGCGAAATTTTATTCAAATACGATTTCCTGCTGAAACCGACTATTTTTCTGGTCTGAGGGTTGGGCACTGGCGAAGACTGATGGGCTTTTGGTCGCTATAAGTTGCCTCGTAGTAAGCCGTTGATGGCCTTTAGCTGTACATCTGCGCTGCATACTATTGGGAAATTTCATGTTACTAATTTTTTTCAGCATCAGTATGAGTCACAAACGTGACTTGCACGAGTGAATTGGTAATAACCATTAATTACGCGGTTTGCTGAATAACATGGTAATACGCACCAGCCTTGCTTCCCCTGTACGTTTACGTCTGTGAGTCTGAGCTGTGTTTTGGTGAAGCTGCCTACGAGCCACCGTGTAAATACATGCGCGGTACCATCTTGACATTTTTCATGCAATTTATAGTTCTGTATCCCTGGATACAATGATTTATGCACCAAATACAAGAGCTGACCACTAGGGAACAACTATTTGACTGTGGGTGACTGGTAGGTTTTCTGGATGCTGATCTGCGTACATTGTTTTGCTGACGATGTGATGAGAGACTGGAACACTGCACATAGTGTAACGATGACAGGTGATTGTGCGGTCGCTTCGATGACGCATGGAGACTTCTCGTTCTTAAATCAACATACTACCAGATACCACTAAATAAAGAGAACGTCATGATGGCAGATGCCATTGTCTTTTTTGAGTTCTTTGAGTATCACAGGTGTTTCATATATTTTTAAAGAGAAATAAAAAAGCTTTCGCGCACACATTTCTTATGTTGATGATGTAGTCATAGCCTCAGATGATTTTGGACAACATTTAACCGACGTCAAATAGAGGTATACTCGTATTGATCAGTGCATATTGGCACTGAAAAAAAGTGAAGTTTCTAGGGTAATCAATCAGATATGGCGTTAAAAGTAACCTGGAATACAAAGTTGAAGCTATTAGAAAGTTTTCGACACACGCGGATTTCTTCGCAAGTTTAATTATTATAAAGACTATTCTCATGATGACACAACCACAGACACGGATAATGAGACAGCTCCAAGAGCTGAAGTCGCCAAGTTCAAACTCGCGTCCACTTTGGAACGCAATCGATCATCTTATGATTGAGCTTTTTGAAGGTGTGCAACGATGTGGCCCTGTGTGTTACACTAGACAAGGATGAATTGCACCTGATTTAATTTTATTCGAGACAATTGCAAGCCACAGAAATGAAATATTCGGCAATGGAAAGAGAACTCTTAGCCCTGCACGAAACCTGCCTCCACTTTGAACGAGAACTTCTTTTTCATCCCTCCGAAATGAAGATTGACAGTATGTGGCGAATAGAGTTTTTATAGAAAAAATCTCAAAATTATCCTCAGAGAGTAGTTTGGCAGATGATCCGCCTCGGCGAGTTGAATTTAAGCATTAGCCATGTAAAAGGCAAAGAAAATGTGGTGGCTAATTGTTTAACTTCTATTTAAATAATTTCAAATGTCCATCAGAATGCCAAATTTTCGCTAGGGCATGACGTTCAGACAAATCAACAGACACACATGGAACTCACATCATGGTGACGAAGGTATCCTTCCCTGTTCATTACTTTCAAGTTGGGCAATGCGGTGTCCATCGCGCATTCCATTGAAGGAGAGCTGGCCGGTAAAATTTGGCTCCATCCAGGTAGTTAGTTTGTCATATTTTATGAATATTATAATCTGACTCATCCTGGTGTGAATGCTACGAGAATATTGTTACAGGAACGATTCCTTTGGATAACAATCAGACTAGATATTATCGAATGAATTAAGGCCTGTCGGACATGTCAACTCCCCAGTCTTCGTCATTCTCATTCATAATTTGGCAGTTTCGAGTCGCCTAACGCTCGTTTCAGGTTTATACAAAATGATATTATTGCTCCTCCTGAAGAACATGATTTACGATATTGCATAACTATCACTGATGGCTCGAAGTAATACCAATGACTAGTCAAGATACTAAGACTATTGGTAACTTAACAAATTTTGCACTAATAAACTTTTCTGCCAAACTAAAAATACTTTTCTTCAAATGTCCCTAAGACTAGCCTGTGTAAAGTTCATATATATATATA
>JAQBSW010008555.1:0-33516 GCA_029291075.1 Eudiplozoon nipponicum
TAATAGATACATCATCAAAATAGGAAAAATTAAGGTATAATTCGAGTGTAACATTATGCAAAAAATGAGAACCATGACTAGCAATTGATTGTATGTATTGTTGACTAACATGATGATATAATGCATAACATTTCAATTTTAATAATACAAAACTTGGAAATAAAAATCTCAAGAAATTCTGTTTCCGATAACAATTATCCTTGTCTTTTATTCAACCATGAGAAAGTATTATCATAATCAAAATAAAAAATATCAGCAGGATTGTAGACTTTTTCTAGTTCAGTAGATAAAAATTTAAAAGACATCTTAGATGGAGGCATTTCTCTAAGCCCCTTCGGCAATTGGTTATAAATTTTTTAGATTTTCGAGAAAGAGAATAACTTGCTCGCTACATTCCCCACCAAAGGAGGAGATATTGCCAAATGTCCAGATCTAGTTCCAACTTCATGACTCTTTCTTATCGGAGTCATATAGGCACCAGTCCACTGGTTCAAATGGAAAACTTTTATGCAATAGCACATCCTCCGAAACCACAAAGATTGCAATGACACAAACTGTAATCTAGAGGCGTATATAGTGCAGGAGATAGGACTAATTTGTTTCACAACTTTTCTTTGTACAGCTTCTATCTTATTGGACAAACCCTTTTTTAATGGATTCCAAGTAGCGACAGCATATTCTAGTATCGGTCTAATCCATATTATATACATTTTAAGTTTTATGTCATTTGATAAGATATTTCGATTTATTAGTGCCCATCTTTTCTTGGCACTGCCTACTATACTTTCAATATGTCTCTCAGCAGAAGCTGTACATTGAATAGTTATGCCTAAATCCTTAATTTCTTGCATAAGTTTAATCTCAAACACATCATTAATCACAGCATCATGAAAATAAACATAATGAAAGTTTGTTCTGTTACCTATTTTTAAAGCTCTCGTCTTTTTATTGTTTATTCTCAGCCCTAGTGTAATCAAATATCTACTCAAATCATACAAATCTAATGTCACATTATTTTTGGAGAATTCGACATTTTTTGGATCAATTGGGAAGATTATTTTTAAATCATCAACAGATTTGCAAACTAGTCTGTTAAGGATCTTAGTTGCCAAATGTGCAAATACGATTTTAAATAAAATTGGCCCCAAACTTGATCCCTGTGGAACTCCACTCGTTATTCGTTTCGATTTTGGATATCAAATCGTTTACTTGAATACTCATTCTTCGATTATATAAATAGTATTTAAGTAATCTAAAAATATTCAGATCAATATTCAACAAACTAATCGCATTCAAAATAGCATCAAAAGATATAGAGTCAAAAGCTTTTGAGATATCTATAAATACAATTAATGCATCTAACTTATTCTCATCTAATGTAATTACATGTTTCCACATAGAAAGCATATTAGTAGTTGTCGATCTATCTTTCGTAAAGCCATGTTGACATAAATCAAAATCAGCCGGCAACATACGTTCTAAATGATCTAGTATCAATCGTTCTATTATCTTCAAAAACGAAGGGATAATAGAGATTAATCTATAATCACTGGCGCACGTTGGCTTACTTACTTTTGGCAACGGCTTAGCTACTATCGTTAGTATATCGATTGGTAATTTCCCATTCTTCAAAATTCTATTTATAAAGTTGCAGAGCACATTCCTTAAGAATTAAAGGAGTAATTGAAGCAGGTTATCAATCGAAATACCAAAGTGAACTTTTTGTTTTTTTTATTTGATTTTTAACATCAATTCTATCAATTCATCCCTGTCAATAACAAGTCCTGGTTCCTGGTCTCCCAAAGGATCAGGCAGCTCCATAAATTTTCTTTCATTCAGTGGATTACATATCAAATTGCCAAGTAATACATCCAATTCACAGAGAAATTCATTCTCAGTTTTATCCACAGGTAATATAAGATTTAACGTTTCCTTATATTTACTGTAATCTGTGAGGAGTTTGTATCCTAGTCTGGGATTACTCTTCATTTTGGCCAAAATAATTCGTTCTGATCTTTGACGAATTATCAGCAGTGATGAATTACGGAATTACGGACCTTCTCGTCATTAGCCAGAGATCGCAAAACCGGCTCTGTTAAGGGCCCCCTAACAGAACTAACTCTTTATTTTATGGCACTCTAATCGAGTTTTTTTTCTTCGTACGGCATTTACTTGACGCTGGGGCGTTTACAAAATTGGCGACCGTGCCAGGATACTGTGTACTGTACTGCTTTTTTGGTATAAATAAAATTGACTTTCTTTTGCATTTATTTGGGATAAAAATAGATTAACATATGCGTATACATTATTTAACTGGTCATGGTCTTCTGGGAAATTTGTTGGGTATAAATGTTCTCTCTAAAGTGATGGTCATCTGGGAATTTTGTTGGGTATCTATGTTCTCTCTAAAGTCGTGGTATTCTGGGGAATTTTTTTTGGGTATATGCTCTATTCAATTTTCCTAAGTACAAAACTGCACCGTACGTACTAGACAGATTCAACTGCGGAAGGAACTAATTTCATCTGTATTCTGCGCTCATCTCTCGGCAGATTCAACTGCGAAAGATTCTCTTTCATCTGTGGAAGCTGTTAGTGGGTAAGCGCTTCGTTTAAAGTATATTAATAAATTTTCATTTTGCTTATAAATTTATGCTTTTAAGATAACGTAAGATTGTTAGAATGTCAGGTCCAATTTTAGATATTGATGTTCCTGTTTGGGATGGAGATAGTGAACTATTCTTTATGCGCGTAGACTCCAATTGCTCCCGGTTTCCAGATTATGACAGTCATCAAAAACTGTCAAAGGTTTTTGCTAAACTACCTTCTGAATTGCAGCGACGGATTTATCCTAAGCTTGAGGCCATTAGGAAGCTACCTAATCCCATTTTGGGCCCACAGAAACTGAGCAAATAATAAATAAATACGCACAGTTAGACATGCCAAACCTTGGCCCCATCGAAATTTTAAAGGAATTACGGAAATGTTGGTATAAAACCGATATTTCTGACCATGAGGTTAAGGTTGTTTTTATTAACAATCTTCCATAATCATTGAAACTGTTCACCAGACAGCTTCCAAACACTCTCTATATAGATGACTTATCTGAGAGATGTGAGTTAGAATATAGGGTTTTGGAACCTAAGGCGAATTCATTATCCTTTTATCCATCCCCGCAAGATGACAGGTTCTCCTCTTTAGAGAGGACAGTAGCAAACATGGCTAAAGTTCTAGAAGGATTGGCCATAACAAAATCCGAGCTAAATCAAGTGAATGCTCGACCCAAATTCATGCCTAAACCTAATTATAACTGTAGGTGGCGATCAAGATCGACGCAATCCTTTAACAGGTATGCCCAAACAACTAGGGCTATAATCACCAGAAGTTTCTTTATTCATGCCAAGTCTGTCTTTGTCGTTTTTCGAATGAGTGTCAATTTCTACAGTTGACGAAAAGGACACCAGAACACAGGCGCAATGGTGCATCAGGATCGGGAAACGTCTAGCGCAGAAAGTAGAAGACCGTACTTTCTGCGCATCAACGGCGCCACAGAGAAGAAGTTAATTACAATCCGACATTCTTATCGACTCTTTTCGTTCACGCCGAATTTGTTACAAAGAGAGCCAAACGGACAACGCTGGTCGCAATCACCAGCCTACTTGTTTGCATGTTCCGGCAAAACAGCCCAACGTACTACTGCACCTTCTGGATTTCAGAACCGGCGAAGAATTCATCGTAGACACAGGTGCAGCAGTCTCAGTTCCAGAGGGTAATTCAATGGCCGAGATGTCGCTAGGCATTCTACTTGTACCTACTTATGGCTATCGGTATCGCACACTCAACATAGACTTACGACGTGAATTTACGCTCATCTTCATCATTGCCAATGTCTTACACAATATAATAGACCTTGATTTCCTTTTTAAATTTCGGCTCATTGTTGATCTTGCCAATCAAAAGATCATCGACCCCTCCACCGGACATAAGAAAAGTTTTTTGACACTTGCATCCGAGCGTTTGGAGTTACAGATCATTCAACCAACCCTAGTGCATCATTCAGCAGAGATATCAGCAGCTCTTCGAAAATACAAGTCGCTTTTCGATCTTAACAAGTCAGAGCTACGAGTCTTCAACACGATGCATCATATCATCACAGAAGGAAAACCAATTGCACTCAAGAAGCGACCATTGGCTCCTACTAAACTGAAAGCAGCCCAAGAGCAATTCTCAAGGCTTTTGAAAGAGGGAATCATCAGACCATCGAAATGTTCATGGGCGTCACCACTGCACTTAGTCTCAAAATCAAACGGATCGTACAGAAATTACCGTAAGCTTAATGCAGTGACAAAATCTGATTCATATCCTATACCAAATCTTAACACCTTTCTTGAAAAACTCAACGACAGCAATTTCTTCTTAGTGATTGACCTCAGACAAGCCTACCATCACATCACGGTAGCAAAAGCGGATATTAAAAGGCTGCAGTTATCACTCCATTTGGCCTTTTCTAATATCTTTACATGCCTTTTGGACTTAAGTGTGCTACATACTCTTTTCAACCTTTCATGGACAACATACTTTGCGACGACTCTGCTTATTGTATGTCATATCTCGATGACATAATGGTATTCAGTCCAGACTTAGAATCTCAGGCAAGCATCTACGAAATGTCCTCTCCGCTTATCCAACCATGGACTCAAGATCAACTGTGACAAAACGCAGATTGCAACTACATCCGTGGACTTCTTAGCGCATCGTATCACGCTACAAGGTATTGAAACTTTGCCCTCAAAAGGCGAAATCAATCAGGAACATCAAGTCACCGAAGACCATTATCGAGTTGCAAAAAATTCTGGGAGTATTAAACTGCTATCGCAAGTTCCATCCGGGCCTTTCAAGACAACTTTATCCTTTGTGCAGGCACCTGCGGAGTCGAAAATGACTTAGCAAGAATTCCATTATTACTTAGTCATCCGAAGACGAGGAATTACTTCGACTCGCCAACACCTCGCTAGCAAATGCCACAAGGCTAACGCTTCTAAATTTTCAAAGACCATTTCTATTCACGGTAGATTATTCTGAGTTAGCTATTGGAGCCACATTGGAACAAGATATCGACGGATTTTGGAAGCCTATCAGTTACTACTCGCGAAATCTCCAACCAGTAGAAACGAGATATGACACTTTCGGTCGAAAATTCCTCGCCATCCACGAGGCAGTGCGGCATTTTAAGTATCTCTGGCAGTAGCAGATCTGCTGTTTTCACAGATCATGCACCATTAATTAGCGCAATTCGTAAACGCACTATCTTTAGTCCTGCTTGCCATGCTTTCCCGTACTCGTGAATCCATTAAAACTTCTGCGTCACAACTCTTGTATGGTATGGATCTACGCCTGCCTAGTCAGCTCCCACGTCTAATACCTACACAGGATGACCCACAAGACGAAGCTACCCGCCTTCGACATCATTTCGGTAACATGTTTGCACAGCAGCCGAGACATACGCCTCGTCCAGTCTTTGTTCACACGCAGCTCTACAGCTACAAGAGAGTACTCGTTCGCAACCTCACTGCTATTGCACCAATACAACCAAGGTATCGCGATCCTTATCCGATTTTGCTCAGACAACCCAAATAATTCATTATTATGCAAGGCGCAACACCGACATCAGTAAGTATAGACAGGTTGAAGCCGTTTTGTCGAACGGCCTGATTCTGAGAGCAGTCAATCTCCTACACATGTCTCAGGCTCCATCGGCCCACTATCTCAATAGCCTGCTTTGCATAATGCCTAATTGATATTTTATAACATTAACGTTTCGTTATTCTACATATCAAATTTTTTAACTCTAGGTTACTTTTTCGCACTTATCTTACGTGACATAACCAGCTTCTCTTAGTTAACAATTGTGTAGCATTTTAAAACAGTTCTTTGGTATTATGCCATCTCTGAGGCAATGTTAAAGTACATTTTGTATGCAGTTACCTTTTGATTTTTATGTATATATTTTTACATTGTAATGTTTTTCTCACACCTGACAGCACACTGCCTATTTTGGTATGTCCAGCTACTTGGAGCTAATGCTTTCGTGTAGCAACACTAAGTAGTTATCAGCTTCATATCATGGTACAGGCTACTTTCAATGCATATCTCAACTTCATCAATTGCACATAGACCACTCTACAAATATCATGACCACAACGTCAAGCACACTCTCTAGCTCTTTTGGTCGTATACAAACACACTGAAGACGAACCAGCCTGATTAGGTTTTAAGATAAACCTGGCAACTTCAGTGGCGATATACTTCATATTTTGCCGTCAAATGCAAAATCAATCAGGAATATCAAGTCACCGAAGACAATTAGCGAGTTGCAAATATTCTCGGAGTATTAAACTGCTATCGCAAGTTCCATCCGGACCTTTCAAGACAACTTTATCCTTTGTGCAGGCACCTGCGGAGTCGAAAATGACTTAGCAAGAATTCCATTATTACTTGGTCATCCGAAGATGAGGAATTACTTCGACTCGCCAACATCTCGCTAGCAAATGCCACAAGGCTAACGCTTCTAGATTTTTAACGACCATTTTTATTTACGGTAGATGTTTCTGAATTTGCTATTGGAGCCACATTGGAACAAGATATCGACGGATTTTGGAAGCCTATCAGTTACTACTCGCGTACTCTCCAACCAGTAGAAACGAGATATGACACTTTCGGTCGAAAACTCCTCGCCATCCACGACGCAATGCGGCATTTTAAGTATCATTGGCAATAGCAGATTTGTTGTTTTCACAGATCATGCACCATTAGTTAGCGCACTTTGAAACGCAACTTCAACTATCGCCAAGTACCCTGCCAGAGTGGAAAGACAGCTTTCACGTCTAAGCGAATGGCAATTTGACATCTTTCACGTCAAGGGCGAACAGAACTTCATTGCAGATGCCCTTTCCAGGCCAGACGTCTCGCTACAACCACCTTCGCCGTCGCCATTCACTGTCAACTCCGTGACACTCAGTGAACCGGCACTAACTTCCTCCTGCAAACGGAACAGTGCGGTGACATTCACATTCAAAGATCAATAGCCCGTCACCCAACCAAGTTCATATGCCGTCTCTGGGAAGGCTTACCAATTGTTTACTTCACGGGTACGCAGCCCAACAAGCCAGTTCTGCCGACCAGCCTTCAGAGAAAAGTTTTCGACTCAATTCACTCAATTTCTCACCCAGGAAGCCAAGCGACTGTCTGAAAAGGGTTCAAGTTTTCAGCAACCTTCTTAAAATGATTGATAGATTTACACGGTGGCCTGCGGCATTACAGTCTTCGATGACTGTCATAATCTGGAAACGGGGAGAAAGCAGAGTCTACGCGCATAACGAATAATTCACAATCTCCGTTCGATACAGGGACCTGACATTTAATAATCTTACGGGATCTTAAATACATAAATATATATCAAAAGTGAGTAAAATATAATGCATGAAGCGACGTGACAATTTAAAACATACGTGCCCTGAAAATAAAAAATATTTACAAAACGCTTACCAAAAACTGCCTCCAAAGTTGTACATGGACACAGAAACTGACTAAAACTGTTTTCACAAAACCAGAATCAAAATCTGCTACCACAATTTAAATTGAAAAAATGTGCTTTCAAAAATTCAGAATCAAATCTGCCTCCAAAAAAATAAGAATCAAAATATGTTTCCACAGTTTGACATAAACACGTTTACAGATAATTGACGAAATATACTCAGAATCAAATCTGCTTCAACAAAATCGGAATAAAAAGCTGCTTCCACGAACGTAAAGAGTTTTTAGCGAATTAACTACCTATAGATTCTTTCACAAAATCAGAAATATGTATCTGCTTTCACTGTTTGGCACCGTTTTTACATAGGAGAGAAATGTTTTGAACGACAGAAAAACTCCTAAAATTTTTGCATCCCTGTTTAAACACAAGGAAAAACTCCAAAGAACTTGTCTAAGAAATATTTTCAAACAAGATAAATAAAAAAATGGTTCGGTTTGCTACCGTCGTTCATACTGTAATTCAACAGGATAATAATACAAATGAAACACATTCTATTGTAATTTTGCCAAAGGATTTGTGATATAAAAATGAGTTTACAAACAGTACTGTTCTCACTATCCTGACGCAGTCGCCAATTAGTACACGCCACGTTTGCAAATGAATGCCGTGTGACGTTAAAAAGTAGTTAAGGGCCGTAGATAATGAGAGACAATTGCTATTGGTGGCCCTTATCAGTACCGGAGTAGCGTTCACCGGCAACTACAGAGAAAGTTTGGTCGTGTTGTAGTGTATAGAAGTACATCTAGACACTTGAGGTCGGCTCTGGTTGACTGGCTGGTGTTCCTTCCTATGGACGCACCCTGATACGTAGTTTTAGAAAGCAGAGAGGTGAGTTTCTGTGTGAAGGCTCAGAATTGTCTTGTTGAAGATCTGCGACAAGACTGTGGTGGCAGTACACGCAGAAGTCCGATAAATATATAATCGATCCATATGACTGGTTGTGCTGCAACAATAAGATTGGCGTGACTGAATACAAATGACTAGGTGACACAACGTTACTGACGCAAGTCCAGAAGTCAGCGTAGGTAGACAGTCAAATAGAGAGATCGACAGCAATCACGCGTAGTGCACAGTACGAAATGTCAAATGTGTGCAATGATGCATGGTATATTCACCGTGCTTATATAATTTTGCTAGCGTAAGCTCGCACGCCATTGGTTAACAGCAAATTTCGCTTGGTTTAATTGGTATCGTGTAAATGAAATTTAAATTTCATTTAGGCAATATTTTAGTGAATTCATCTGAGTTTTTACAGAATTTTGATAATAAATTATTGGATTGACAACAAAATATTGTTTTTATAGTTATCAAGTGGGAGGACCTAAATTGGTCACAGGTAAATTCGGTGATTGCTCTGATTTCAAGCTTTTTATTTTCAGAAGGGGTTATGGCTATCAGTGAGACATTTAGCATACGAACATCATTGTAATAAATAGCTTATATTAGATCGTATTTTCTAGTAATGGAGAACAGCATTAAATGTGAAGATACAGAGCAGTTGACTGAAGGACTGAAGAAAATTCGCTAAGAAGAAGGAGCTAAGAAATGTAGTTTTTCTAAAGTTGTTGATCATTTCACCCTCATTCAATACCCGAGTCTTGCATCACACGGGTTCTCCTGCGGTGGTGCCCAATGGGCATCTACAAGCCATAATAAGGGCCTATAACAGAACCACTTATTTTGTTAACTTTCTGATAATGCTGAATGGTGTTCAAGCTAGAGCGTTACAATGACAACAATATTGTAAAACGCCCCGGCTTTAAGTTAATGCCGTACGACGTTTACAAGGTATTGAGGTGCCAAGACGGCGGAATTGCGTTCTCCGGCAAATGCCGAGTAAGTTAGATAGTGTAGCAGTATCTGGGAGTACTCCTAGAAACTTGAGACCGGCTCTGGTTGACTGACTGGTTTACCTTCTGTTGTGACATTGATGTCAGCGGCAAAAGACTGTGTGACGGCTGAGTATTGTCTCGTTGATGATCTGCGACAACACCGTGGTGACTGGCATACGTAGAGGTCCAATAAATAGATATTGCTCCATCTCACTAATTATGCAGCGAAAAGATTGGCGTGACTAAGTGACTCTGCTTGTGAAGTAAATCAAAAAGACAGCGTAGGGGAAAATTCAGTATGACAGGAGGCAACACGTATATGTAGTGCGCAGCAGAAATGAAACTTAACTACTGACTAGCATGGTAAATGTATCGTGCTTATATAGCGTGAAAACGAAGCTCGCACGCCATTGGTTTACGGCAAATTTCGCTTGTTTTAATTGGTGCCGCGTAAATTGAACTTCAATTTCATTTACACAATATGTCAGCGAATTTTACTTAAGCAGTTATATCACTTTCCTCTCTGAAATAAATAAAAACATTACTCTCGGCAAGGCTTGATAAGAAATGTAGGGCAGAGTTCAAACCCAATTATGTAACTGGTTATTGTTCTGCCCATATCTATATATAATAAAAAATACTGTAAATGCTAGGATGGAATATACTTGTTGTTTGCTTCAACAATTATATGATGCCAAATAACCAATAGGATTTGTAACACAAATTGTTAGCTGTAGCGGCTGGTCATACCGCGTGAGGCACAATAGAGCAGTGTGAGGTTTGGAAAGCCACAGTGTGATGATTTCAAGGTAGAGTGCCACTGAAGTTGTCAGGTTTAAGTTGAAACCTGGGCAGACTGGATCGCCGTCAATGTGTTTGAATACGACCAAAGAAGTTAGTGTGTGCTTAACGTTGTGGCCATGATATTTGTAGATTGGTCACCGAGCAACTGAAGTTGAGATATGCATTGAAAATGGCCTGTGCCATGAAATGAAGCCGATAACTACTTAGTGTTGCTATACAAGATGTTAGTTCTAAGTAGCTGGTCATATCAAAACAGGAATTGTGAGCTTGGGTGTGATCCATACATTACAATGTAAAATAATATACATGAAAATCAAAGGGTAACGACAAAAAATATACTCGAACATTGCCGCAGAGATGACATAATACCAAGGAACTGTTCACAATGCTAAAAAAGTTTTAACTAGGAACAGCTGGTTATACTACGTGAGACAAGTGATTTTGAGAAGAAAAATGAATCATGTGGATACATAGAGGTCACGTTGCGTGACATAGGGCGCAAGTGGTGCGCATAAAGTTTATAATTTGATACGTAGAATAAAAAACATTTAATGTTAAAGAATCACCTGTTAAGCGCTATTAAAAGTAGTCTATTTCTTGGTTGAGATTGTAGGCAGATAGAGCCTAAGACATGTGTAGAAGGTTGATTGCTCCCAGGATCAGGCGGTTCGATAAACGGTTTCAACGTGTCTATGCTTACTGATGTCGGTGTAGCGCCTTGCATAATAATGAAGTATTTTGGTTTTCTGAGCAAAGTCGGGCAAGGACCGCGATACTTTGGTTGTAGTGGTGCAACAGCATTGTCGTTGCGAACGAGTACTCTCTTGCAGCTATGGAGCTGTGGGTGAACGAAGACTGGACGAGGCGTATGTCTCGGCTGCTTTTCAGACATGTTACCGAAATGAATTCGAAGGCGGGTAGCTGCGTCTTGTGGGTCATTCTGTGTGGGTAGTAGACGTGGGAGCTGATCCATGCCATACAAGAGTTGTGACACAGACGTTTTAATGGATTCACAATTACGGGAATGCAGGGCAAGCGGAACTAAAGGTAGTGCATCGACCCAGTCGTTATTGATGGACGAGGATGCAAGAGCAGCATTGAGTTCCCTAAGTATTATCTCTACCATATCGTTAGATTGGGGATGGTAGGCAGTCATCTGGCGTAAGGTGCATTCCATGAACCGCAATGCAGTTTTGAAAACATTCAATGAGAAGCAATTGTCTTTATCAGTGATGATCTCATTGAGAACATCATACTGGGATATCCTGTGAGAGATAAAACCGTTAGTTACTTCCTCTGTAGAAATGGTGCCAAGAGGTAATGCCGCAGGCCATCGTATAAATCTGTCAACCATAGTTAGATGGTAGCTGAAACCTTGAAGCTTGGTCAGATGATCTATGTCGATGTGGACGATGGCTAGGCCAGACGTAGTTCGGAAATTTTGCAACTTATAAATAGTGTGCCGTGTGCTCTTGTTTTTCTGGAAATTGCACATTCGGAGAACCATCGTTTAACGTTCTGAGCCTGTGATCCCAGAAACGATCTGTACATAGTCGGACACTCGCCTTGCTTCCTGTGTGAGAAATTGAGTGAATTGAGTCGAAATATTTTCTCTGAATGCTGGTCTGCAGAACTGGCCTGTTAGCTGCGTACTCGTGAAATAAATAATAAGTAAGCCTAAGCAGAGACGGCATACGAACTTGGCGGTTTAACAGGCTACTGATCTCTGAATGTAAGTGTCACCGCGCTGTTCCGTTCGCAGGAGGGATGGCGTCGTGAAGGTTCACTGTGTGGCACGTAGTTGACAATGAATGGCGAAGGCGAAGGTGGTTGTTGCAAGACGTCTGGCCTGGAAAGTGCGTCTGCATTGAAGTTATGTTCGCCCTCATTGTGAAAGATGTCATATTGCCATTTGCTCAGATGAGAGAGCTGTCTTTTCAGTCTGGCAGGTACTTGGCGACAGTTGAAGTGGCGTTTCGAAGTGCAATAACTAATGGTGCATGATCTGTGGAAACAACAATTTTGCTGCTGCCAATGATGCTGATAAAATGGCGCACTGCGTCATGAACGGCGAGGACATCTCGACCGAAAGTATCGTATCTCATTTCTAATAGTTGGAGAGTACGCGAGGAAAAATTGATAGGCTTCTGAACTCCGTCGATCTCTTGTTACATCGTAGCTCCAATAGCGAACTCAGAAGCATCTATAGTGAGTACAAATGGTCGTTGAAAATCTGGGTGCGTTAGCATTGTTGCATTTGCTAACGAGTTGATGGCGAGTCGAAGTAATTCCTCGTCTTCCGATGACTAAGAAATGATGGAGTTCTTGCTTAGTCCTTTTCTATTCCGTAGTTGCCTAAACAAAGGATAAATTTGTCTTGAAAGGCTGGGAAGAAACTTGCGATGGTAGACAAGTACTCGCAAAATTTTCTCCAACTCACTAACAGTCTTCGGTGACTTGATATTCCTGATTGAATTCGCCTTCGACTGCATAGGCTGAACACCTTGTGGCATTATACGATGCCCTAGGAAGTCCACGGATGTAGTATCAATCTGTATCTTGTCACAGTTGATCTTGAGTCCGTCGATGGAAAAGTGTGAGTGGACATTTCGCAAATGTCTGACATTAGATTTTAAGTCTAGACTAAATACCATTATGTCATCTAGGTATGACATACAGTGAGCGGCGTTGTCGCAAAGTTTGTTTTCAATGAATCTATAAAATGTCTTTGTAGCACACTTAAGTCCAAAAGACATGTAGAGATATTCGAAAAGGCTAAATAAAGTGACGACCGCAGTCTTTTCATTATCTTTTCGCACTATCGGGATGTGGTGGTAGACTTGTCTGAGGTCAATCACTGAAAAGAAATTGCTGCCGCTGAGATTATAAGTAAGATGTTAATATTAGAAATAGGATATGAATCAGATTTTGTCACTGAATTTTACTTATGGTAATTTGTACTATCTGTTTGATTTGGAGACTAAGTGCAGTGACGACGCCCGTGAACTTTTCGATGGTCAGATGATTCCCTCATCCAATAGCTTTGGAAATTCCTCTTGGGTAACTTTCAGCTTAGCAAGGGTCAGTGGTCGCTTCTTGTGTGCAATAGGTTAGCCTTCTGTGACGATATGGTGCTTCTTTGTTGGAGATTCTCAGCTCTGACTTGCTGAGATAGGAAAGCGACTTGTTTTCTCAAAGAGCTGCTGATATATCTTCTGAATAATGCACTGGGTTGGCTGAATGACCTGTAACGCCTAACGCTCGGAGGCAAGTACCCAAAAACGTTGCTCAAATCCGATGCAGGGGTTGATGATCTTTAAATTGGAAAGATCAATAATGAGCCGAAACTTCAAAAGGAAATCAAAGCCTATAATGTTGTGTGAGATCTTGGCGACGATGAAATTATGAGCAAATTTACGCCTTATACCTATGTTGAATGTGCGATACTGGTAGCCATAGGTAGGTATGGGCTCCCCTGTAGCCTAGAGACATCTCGGTCATTGAATCACACTTGAGAACTAAGTCTGCCGCACCTGTGTCTACGATGAATTCTTTGCCAGTTCTGAAATCAAGAAGATGAAGAAAATTGGTCATTGCGACTGGCATTGTCAGTTTGGTTGTCTATGTCGCATATTCGGCGAGAACGAAATGAGTGAAATAGAATATCAGAATATAAGAAATTACATTCCAGGTGCGCCGTTGAAGCCATTGATGCACAGAAAGTACGGTCTTCTACTTTCTCTGCCATACGTTTCCCGATCCTGATGCTACTCTGCGCCTGTTTTCTCAGGACTGGTCCGTCAACTGTGAAAATTGACACTCGTTCTGGAATTCTTCAGAACGGCGAAGACATTAGACATGAACAAAAAAATTCTGGTTATTATAACACCAGTTATTTGGGGCATATCTATTAAAACATTGCGGGGATCTAGATCGCCACCTACTGATATTTCCTGTTTTGGGTGGAAAATGGGTCGTGCGTTCACTTGATTTGGCTCGGATATTCCTATGGCTAATCCTTCTAGAACTTTAGCCTTGTTCACTATTGTCCTCTCTAAAGAAGTGATTCTATCATCCTGTCGGGCAGGACAAAAGGATGACGAATTTAACTTATGTTCAAAAACCCTAAATTCTAACTCGCATCTCTTAGATAAGTCGTCCATTGAGATAGAGAGTTCGGGAGCTGTCTGGCGAAAAATTTTAGTGACTGGGGAATATTGTTAATAAAAATATCCGTAGCCTCAGGACCAGAAATATTAATTTTATACCAACGTTTCCGCAATTCCCTTAAAACCTCAATGAGGCGAAGGTTTGCATTGTCTAACTGCGCGTATTTATTTATTATCTGATCAGTTTCAGTAGGAACCAGCAAGTATTTTATTTAATTTTGTAGGTTCAAAATGGGATTGAACTCAAGCTACGGATAAATCCGTCACTGCAATTCTGAAGGTAGTTAAGGGAAAACCTTTGACAGTTTTTGATGATTGTAATAATCTGGAAACGGAGAGAAAGCAGAGTCTACGCGCATAAAGAATAGCTCGCGATCTCCATCCCAAACAGGTACATCTATATCTAAAATTGGACCTGAGAGTCTAACAATTTTACAGGATCTTAAAATGCATAAATTTATAAGCAAGATGAAATGTATAAAAAGACGTAAAAGGAAACCCTTACCAGAATCTGCTAAGCAAATGCCGAGAAAGTCAGATAGTGTAGCAGTGTCTAAAAGTACTCCTAAAGACTTGAGACCGGCTCTGGTTGACTGACTGGTTTTCCTTCAGTTGTGACGTTGATGTAAGCGGCGAGAGACTGTGTGACGGCTAAATATTGTCTCGTTGAAGATCTGCGACAACACCGTGGTGACTGGCATACGTAGAGGTCCAATAAATAGATGTTGCTCCGTCTCATTAATTATGCAGCGAAAAGATTGGCGTGACTAAGTGACTCTGCTTGTAAAGTAAATCCAGAAGACAGCGTAGGGGAACGGTCAGTATGACAGGAGACAGCACGTACATGTAGTGCGCAACAGAAATCAAACGTAACTACTGCCTAGCATGGTAAATGCACCGTGCTTAAATAGCGTGAAAACCAAGCTCGCACGCCATTGGTTTATGGAAAATTTCACTTGTTTTAATTGGTGCCGCGTAAATTGAATTTCAATTTTATTTGCGCAATGTCGGCGATGTGTTCTTGAGACGTTACAGTATAATGTAACGACACAAATTAATGGCCGACATATTGCGTAAATTAAATTCAATTTTATTTACGTTGCACCAATGAGAAAAAAGCGAAACTTGACGTTTAACCAATAGTGTGCAAGTAGACATGGCATACAATTTAAGCACGGCAATTTACCATGCAAGTTAGTTGTGGCATTTGCATTCTACCTTGCTTCACGCGTGTGCGTTCTGTCGGTTGTCAATACCTACGCTGGTGATTTGATAGTTTCACCAACAACTGGCTACATCCGTGACTCATCTTGTTACGGTATAACCAGCGAGACGAGCCAATTCATTGCAGAACCTGAACGACGTTATCCACATCGTGATTACAGCTCAACCACGGGAGTGACAACTCAACCAGAGTCCACTCAAGGCTCTAGAACATCTTCACACTGAACAATTCAGGAGAACGCATTACCAGGCCCTCTTAAGGGCCTCCTATCAGTAACAAATCTCTATTCATAGCACCTTAACCGAGTTTATAACGTCGTACGGCATTTACTTGAAGCCGGGGCGTTTACAAAATTGGCGACCGCGCCATGATATTGATTATAGTTATGATTTTTTTTGGTATAAATAAAATTGACTTTTTCATTTATTTGGGATATAAAATCGATTAACATTTGCGTTTTCTCTACCGTGATCGTGGTCTTCTGGGAATTTTGTTGGGTATATATTCGTGGATTTGTGTTGAATATTTTTTTGGGGGATATAATAATAATAATACATTGTCATCAAAGGCCAACGGGGCCTCTGTTTATTTTTCCCACGTACGAAACGGCAACGTACGTACTCGACAGGCTCAATTGCGGATTTTTGAAAGCAGTGACGTTTTTTGTTCTGCGCTCATTCAACTGTGGAAGCTGTTTGTGGGTAAGCGTTTCGTTAAAGTATATATTTTCATATTGCTTATAAATTTATGCTTTTAAGATCCCGTAAGATTGTTAAAATGTCAGGTCCAATTTTAGATATTGATGTTCCTGTTTGGGATGGAGATAGTGAGCTATTCTTTATGCGCGTAGACTCCGCTTTCTCCCCGTTTCCTGATTATGACAGTCATCAAAAACTGTCGAAGGTTTTTGCTAAACTACCTTCTGAATTGCAGCGACGGATTTATCCTAAGCTTGAGGCCATTAGGAAGCTACCTAATCCCATTTTGGGCCTACAAAACGATGTAGAATCCTTGCTTGGACCCACAGAAACTGAGCAGATAATAAACAAATATGCGCAGTTAGACATGCCAAATCTTGGCCCCATCGAAATATCGAGGGAATTACGAAAACGTTGGTATAAAACCAACATTTCTGACCATGAGGCTAAGGTTGTTTTTATTAACAATCTTCCCCAAACATTAAAACTCTTTGCCAGACAGCTCCCCAACACTCTCTCTATAGATGACTTATCTGAGAGATGTGAGTTAGAATATAGGGTTTTGGAACCCAAAGTGAATCCATCATCCTTTTCTTCACCCCCGTAAGGTGATAGACTCTCCTCTTTAGAGAGAACAGTGGCGAACATGGCCAAAGTTCTAGAAGGTTTGGACATTACCAAATCCGAGCTAAATCAAGTGAATGCTCGACCAAATTCGTTTCCAAGTCAAATTAAAATGGTAGGCGGCGATCGAGATCTCCGCAATCCTTCAATAAGTATGCCCCAAAGAACTGGTGTTATAACCAAAAGAAGTTTTTTATGCTTGCCAAGTTTGTCTTTGTCGTTCCGAAGAATTTCCGAATGAGTGTCAATTTCCACAGCTGACGGAAGAGACAACAGACCGCAGGCACAAGGGTGCATCAGTATCGGGAAACGTCTGGCGCAGGAAGTAGAAGGCCGTACTTTCTGCACATCAACGGCATCAACGGCGCTACAGGGAAGAAGCCAACTACAATCCGACATCCCTGTCGACTCTTTTCGTCCACGCCGATTTTTCACATAGAGAACCAAACGGACAACGCCGGTCGCAATCACCAGCCTACTTGTTTGCATGACCCGGCCAAACAACCCAACGAACTTCTGCACCTTCTTGATTTCAAAACTGGCGAAGAGTTCATCGTAGACACAGGTGCGGCAGTCTCAGTTCTCAAGGGTGATTCAATAGCCGAGATGTCGCTAGGCGTACTTCTCGCAACAGCTACAAGCGAGCCCATACCAACATATGGCTGCCGGTACCGCACACTCAACATAGGTCTACGACGTAAATTTTCCCACAACTTCATCATTGCCAAGGTCTCACATAATATAATAGGCCTTGATTTCCTTCCAAAAATTTCGGCTCATTGTTGATCTTGCCAATCAAAAGATCATCGACCCCTCCACAGGACTTGAACAAAACTTTTGGACACTTGCCTCCGAGCGTTTGGAGTTACAGGTCATTCAGCCAACCCCAGTGCATCATTCAGCAGAGATATCAACAGCTCTTCGAAAATACAAATCGCTTTTCAATCTTAACAAATCAGAGCTACGAGTCTCCATTACGATGCATCATATCGTCACAGAAGGACAACCTATTGCACTCAAGAAGCGACCACAGGCTCCTGCTATGCTTAAAGCTGCCCAAGAAGAATTCTCAAGGCTTTTGGAAGAGGGAATCATCAGACCATCGAATCGTTCATGGGCGTCACCACTGCATTTAGTCTCTAAATCAAACGGATCGTACAGAGCCTGTGGAGACTACCGTAAGCTAAATTCAGTGACAAAATCTGATGCATATCCTATTCCAAATATTAACACTTTACTTGAGAAACTCAACGGCAGCAATTTCTTCTCAGTGATTGACCTCAGACAAGCGTACCATCACATCCAGGTAGCACCTTAGGATATCGCGAAAACTGCCGTCATCACTCCATTTGGCCTTTTTGAATATCTTTACATGCCTTTTGGACTTAAGTGTGCTACATAGACTTTTCAACGTTTCATAGACAACATACTTCGCGACGACTCTGCTTATTGTATGTCATATCTCGATGACATTATGGTATTCAGTCCAGATCTAGAATCTCATGCGAAACATCTACGAAATGTCCTCTCACGCTTATCCAACCACGGACTCAAGATCAACTGTGACAAGACGCAGATTGCAACTTCATCCGTCGACTTCTTAGGGCATCGTATCACGGCCCAAGGTATTCAACCGTTGCCGTCAAAGACGAATTCAATCAAGAATATCAAGTCACCAAGGACTGTGAGCGAGTTGCAGAAAATCCTGGAAGTACTAAACTATTATCGCAAGTTCCTTCCGGGCCTTTCAAAACAACTTTATCCTTTGTGCAGGCACCTGCGGAACCGAAAAGGACTTAGCAAGAATTCCATCATTTCTTGGTCATCCGAAGACGAGGAATTACTTCGACTTGCCATCAACTCGTTAGAAAATGCCACAATGCTAACGCATTCAGATTTCGAAAAGCCATTTCTACTCACGACAGATGCTTCTTAATTCGCTAATGGAGCCACTTTGGAACAAGAGATCGACGGAGTTCGGAAGCCTATCAGTTTCTACTCGCGTACTCTCCAACTAGTAGAAACGAGGTACGACACTTTCGACCGAGAACTTCTCGCCATCCACGACGCAGTGCGCCATTTTATCAGCATCATTGGCAGTAGCAGATTTGTTGTTTTCACAGATCATGCACCACTAGTTAGCGCACTTCGAAACGCAACTTCATCTATCGCCAAGTACCCTGCCAGAGTGGAAAGACAGCTTTCTCGTCTAAGCGAATGGCAATTTGACGTCTTTCACGTCAAGGGCAAACGGAACTTCATTGCAGATGCCCTGTCTAGGCCAGACGTCTCTCTACAACCACCTTCACCGTCACCATTAACTGTCAACTCCGTGGCACTCAGTGAACCTGCACTAACGCCAACTCTCCTGCGAACTGAACAACGCGGTGGCATTCACATTCAAAGATCAATAGCCCGTCACCCAACCAAGTTCATATGCCGTCTGTGGGAAGGCTTACCAATTGTTTACTTCACGGGTACGCAGCCCAACAAGCCAGTTCTGCCGACCAGCCTTCAGAGAAAAGTTTTCGATTCAATTCGCTCAATTTCTCACCCAAGAAGCCAAGCGACTGTCCGACTTCTTACAGATCGTTTCTGGGGTCACAGACTTAGGCAGAATATTAAACGATGGGTCTCAGAGTGTGCAATTTGTCAAAAAAACAAGATCACACGACACACTCGTTCTAAGTTGCAACATTTTCGGTCTACTTCTCGCCTAGCCATCGTCCACATCGATATAGTTCATCTGCAAAAGGTTCAAGGTTTCAGCTACCTTCTAACTATGATCGATAGATTTACACGGTGGCCTGCGGCATTACCTCTTAGCACCATTTCTGCAGACGAAGTAACTAACGGTTTTATCTCTGCATGGATATCCAATAACGGTGTTCCCAATGAGGTCATCACGGACAGAGGCACTTGCTTCTCATCTGATCGTTTCAAAACCACCTTGCGGTACATGGGATGCATCTTACGCCAGACGACTGCCTACCATCCCAAGCTAATGGCATGGTAGAGAGAATGCATAGGGAACTCAAAGCAGCTTTAGCATCCTCGTCCATTAAAGGCAACTGGGTCGATGCACTACCTTCAGTTCTGCTTGCCATGCGTTCCCGTACTCGTGAATCCATTAAAACATCTGCGTCACAACTCTTGTCTGGCATGGATCTACGCCTGCCTAGTCAGCTCCCACGTCTACTACCGGCACAAGATGACCCACAAACCGAAGCTACCCGCCTTCAACTTCATTTCGGTAACATGTCCGAACAGCAGCCGAGACACACGCCTCGTCCAGTCTTCGTTCACCCACAGCTCCACAGCTGCAAGAGATTACTCGTTCGCAACAATAATGCTGTTGCACCACTACAACCCAAGTATCGCGGTCCTTACCCGATTTTACTCAGACAACCAAAATACTTCATTATTATGCAAGGCGCTACACCGAAATCAGTAAGCATCGACAGGTTGAAACCGTTTATCGAACCGCTTGATCCTGAGAGCGTTCAACCTTCTACACACGTCTCAGGCTCCGTCTGCCCACAATCTCAATGTCCTGCTTTGTATAACGCGTAATTGATGTTTTTAAACATTAACATTGTCTATCAAAATTTTTTAACCTTACGTTATTTTTCGTATTTGTCTCACGTGGCATAGCCAACTGTTCTTAGCTAACAATTGTGTAGCATTTTTGAACAGTTCTTTGGTATTATGCCATCTCTGAGACAATGTTCGTGTATATGGTTTTATGCAGTTACCTTTGATTTTAATGTATATATTTTTACATTATAATGTATTTCTCACACATGACATTACACTGCCTATTTTGGTATGACCAACTACTTAGAGCTAACGCTTTTGTGTAGCAACACTAAGTAGTGATCAGCTTCATATCATGGTACAGGCCACTTTCAATGCATATCTCAACTTCGTCAATTGCACAAAGACCACTCTACAAATGTCATGGCCATAACGTCGAGCACTATAGCTTCTTTGTTCGTATACAAACACATTGACGACGATCCAACCTGCTTAGGTTTTAACTTAAACCTGGCAAATTCAGAGGCGATTTACCTCGAAATCTTCACGCTGCGGCTCCCAAAACTTACACTGCTCTATTTTGCCTCACGTGGTATGACCGACCACTAGAGCTAACAATTTGTGTAGCAATTCCTAGTGGTTACCTGGCATCATATCATTGTTGAAGCAACCAACAAGCATATTTAAGCCCAGCACTTATGGTTCATCATATTTTTGCTTAACTTGGTTCGAACTCTGTCATGCATTTCTTATCTAGCCTCGCAGAGAGGAATTTTTTTCCTTTTTTTCAGAGAGGAAAGTGTTGTAACGACACAAATTAATGGCCGACATATTGCGTAAATTAAATTCAATTTTATTTACGTTGCACCAATGAGAAAAAAGCGAAACTTGCCGTTTAACCAATAGTGTGCAAGTAGACATGGCATGCTATTTAAGCACGGCAATTTACCATGCAAGTCGGTTGTCGCATTTGCATTCTGCTTTGCGTTACGCGTGTGCGTTTTGTCGGCTGTTAATACCTACGCTGGTGATTTGATAGTTTCACCAACAATTGGATACATCCGTAACTCATCTTGTTACGGTACAACCAGCGAGACGAGCCAATTAATTGCAGAACCTGAACGACGTTATCCACATCGTGATTATAACTCGACAACGGGAGCAACAACAACCAGAGTCCACCCAAGGCTCTAGGACATCTTCACACTCTGAATAATTCAGGAGAACGCACGACCAGGCCCTCTTAAGGGCCCCCTATCAATAACAAATCTCTATTCAGAGCACCTTAACCGAGTTTGTAACGTCGTACGGCATTTACTTGAAGCCGGGGCGTTTACAATAATTTGATCCGTTACAGAAGTAACGAAACAGAAATAATTTTAGTTGTTCAGAGTTATATTTTTTCTTACCTATATATAATTAATATTAAATGAAATGTAGAAACTGCCTTTAGTTTACAAAATTTATTCTTTTTAATCGATGGAATTCTATTTTTGTTTTTAAAATGGATAAAGTTTTAAATATTACTTGCAATGCTGTATCAGTATCTTACTAGCGTCTGTTTTTACAACAGGTGGAATTGTGTCCGAACCCTTAAGGACCTTTTTTGTAATGTCGGCTAATTCTGTTCTGGCGAAGCTGAGGACCCCGGTGGTCAACTGCTTCAATATGCAGTCACGAACAGTGGCGTCAGTGCTTACGCCATTGGAGAAACAATATTTTCCGCAACTTGGAAATAGAGAGATCGTTGGTTATGGCAGAAACGGTTTTCCTATCTATTTTGATGATGTTGCGTTCCCTTTTCCAGGCATCCGATATAGAGAATTTACTGATGAGGTGATGCTATATTTTTTTAACGTTAGATCGCTCCACTTGTAGAAAAGGAAAAAGGAGACTGGAAGAATTTATCGACTGAAGAAATAAAAGATTTATATCGTTATAGCTTTAGGCGTACTATCTCGGAAACTCTTTACCCTGGAGCTGCAATGCGTTTTTCTTTAGCGTACGCTTCTTTCGGAGTTGCAATGGGATTGGCATTCTTCTTTTATTATAGAACTCAAAGTAAGTGCTATTGCTATTATTTGTCTAGTTATGGATTATGAAAAGAGTGTTCTTGCAGATAAGAAGTACAAAGAAGCAAATTTGTACAAATCATTATTCTCTAGTGGTACACCTTACTTTGGGAACCCACATCGATTCGATTTCGATGAAATGAAATGGAAGTAATGTTCAAATAGTTGTGTGCATAAACTTTAAAATAATTAGAATAAATCGTGTTAAACTATGCTTTGATTTTGAAATAACATTTATTTTATCCCAGTACTATTACACCTGGTTTTTTAAGCTCTCATTTAGTGTCAAAGAGGTTTGGAGGCGCTGTAGGTACTTTTCAACTGATAAGGAGAAAACTATACTGAGTGTGCTAAGGACAAAGTTCCCTAAAGCCAAAGTGATAGAGGTAGATGACGTAAGTGGTGAGTATATAATCAATTATTTGAATCAGGAGGGTGTGGAGCTATGTTTAAATTGAAAGTCGTCACGGAAGATTTTAATGGGCTTTCCGTTCTTTCTCAACATAGAAGTGTCAAAGAGGTTTGCGTTTTGTTACTTTAGTTCAGGCTCTTAAAAAGGAAATAGTCGACATGCATGGATTAACTATTTCTACCAGTGAAAAGTAATTTTCTGCTCATTATTTTTCAATCAATATGATTGTCAATAACTAAATTTTACTTGGTTATGGCAAATTTAAGCGTTTGTATCATTTAGAGGTATTTACTTCGGCAATAAATCATCTACTGTCATAATATTTCCTTCTATTCTAATTATTTGTATGATGTTACTCCTTCCTTGACCGCACCATTCATTGATATAACGACCATACATGATGGATATGAGTAACAACTACATAATTTTCGCTTAAAATGTACTACAAAGAAATAGTTGTAGTTTTGTGTAACTAGTTTGAGCTTCAACGCTAGGACACTAGTATTTTGATAATTAATCGTTTTTATTTACAAACAGGCTGCGTTGTGGTTTTCATATTATTAACCCATCTGTGTTGTGACTAACGGGATTGTTCCCAGTCCCCTTTATGGGTATATTTTGGTATTAGTCACAAATTTTGGGAACGAACTTTTAAAAATATTTTTCTTACAAACGTAATGTCTGCGAGCAATTCCCTATTGCTCAAAACACAAAATTAAGCATTATCCTGTTCCGCAAATTATTTTTCTATTTAAATATTCTGTTGATGGCCTTGGTAAATTAACCGTGCTTATATTTAAATTTAAAATTTTGTCTATTGAGCTACGATTATAACAAAGATGAGCTTTTTCGGAATGACCTATTTTGCTTGCCGACATCAACTGCAAGGCTTTTAAATTATGATAGTGGCGATGATGGCTGACAATATAGCACTGATCAGCGCATCGTTAGCCTAAATGTCAGATTAATTCATATTTCCTATTATAACTTGTTAGCCTGTTGTAATTTTGCGTATTTTATCAATTGTGATGGTAAGGGCATAATTTCTATTGTTTGAGATGGCTAGAAATTCTTTAGCATTCAATTTCATTATATGTTCATTGTTAAAATTGCACATTATTTTAAGCTTCCTTTTTAAGTAAAATAATTGCCTATTCATGATAAATGAATTATTGAGGCCGCTACCTTTGTACCATTCCTGGAATAATATTATTTTAAATGACAATCCGCCTATTCTATTACGTTTTACCGGTCATTTAACCTAATTATCTGTATATCCAAAATATTTACACGTTTGAGCCTGAACAACAAAACATCCCCAGCTAACAGAAACGTTGCATCTTTCAGAGTTCATATTCACTTTTCATACTATTAGCTTATTTCGATTATTGAATTTTTCTATAGCTTTAGTGACCTGGTGAATAAATCGGTCACAAGTGCTTTGGAAGTTGTCCTGGTGGCCATACACAAAGGTCTCACTAGTATCTGTAAATTTTCGCTTGATATTTCTCTACATCGCATCGAAGGTTGTCTTGGCTATCACTTACGTCATAAATCATTCCCTTCATTAGCAAAATGATTTAAGAGTGATGCGTCTACACTAATGACTGCGAGTACAACGTTGCTTAGGCCAATCAAGGAAATATTGTCCCCCTGGCAAGTATTTTCTATGTGCGAAACCGAGTAGCATAACGTAAACGCCATGCGTACCTTAATCATTCACGGATCGGAATGGAGAGCGCATCACCTTATTCTTTAGGCAAGGCCTCAATAAGATTTCGTGTGGTCGAAGCGATTCTGGCCTCCTAGAAACAAGCGTGACGGATACTGCGCTTACACTGGTCGCTAGCCGTTAAATACTGACTAACGCGTGAGGCAAGTGCTCACATCACGAGCCAAACTCTAAAGAATCACACAAAAACGAGGTGAGGCTGCAATAAGTTCAGGTTTGCATTAAACGTATTAAAAGAAAAAGACATTGTCCTCCATTCAATTAATTTTTAATTTGGATGTTGCTTGGCGATAACGATGCGTGGTGGTTTATTTTGACTCACTTCCCTGCGTTTTCTAGATAAATATATTCGAGACTAGATCCTCTCTACATAAATAACCCTCTTCTAATTTTTAAACCTAAACTATTTTTTTCATTATAGTCATTATTGAAATTTCATATTTTTTATTTTATCTTGATTAGACAATTAAACATTAGTTGTTAATGACCTTTTTATTGCTGTGCATGATGAAGACGCTGATGATGGGAGCTAACGTACCAAATTTATTTATTCTTGAACAATTTATTTCATTATTACCTTTTATCCGACAGTTACAATTGGATTCTTATTGTCATACATAATTTTGTAAATGATAAATTACATCTATTCATAAATCATCCATTTAACAAATAACTGCAAAATGTAGGCCGCGTTATATAGCTTCTATAGACCACCTATTTTTGGTGAGAATTGTTCATAAATCGTTGACTTAACATTTAATATGGTTAAGCGAAGCCGCAGTATTTTGTCTAATGTGGTCTTTTATTTGTTCAATCATACGAGGAACGCTTGACAGGTATTTTCAATGGGACGTAAATTTGTGTGAATAATTATTTCGCCAGATGTGGTACTATATTATTTCACGGGTTGTAGGTTACCTCCTAGCATAGTCAAACTATACTTAGTAGCGTACACGACAGATTTAATCGTAACTAGAAAATTTATGTAATTTGAATTGCCACCTAATTTTTTTCATTACTATGAATGTTATTTGAGTAAGACATATAGGCGGTACGTAACATTTTTACGCAGATTTGACAGACTGGATGCGCTGCATCGCTACTAAAGCAGTCCAGTGGGGTATAAAATTAATCATATCAATGGAAGGTTTCGGTTTTCTAAACACAATCGAATCCGAAATAATTATGTTGGAATGAAGGACTATCACATTCCTTATCGATTGTCAATCTTCGTTTCATGACAGTATATTTATATAAGTTATTTCACACTCAATGTTTACATTTGGCCTGTCAAGTCATATATGAGGAGATTTGCAATTGAGGATACTTGAGAACAATATGAGAAAGAAACGTTTATTGTATCTGATACAATTTAGTTTTCTTTTTGCACACGATTAAACAATTAAGTGTACGGGTGGTGGTAGAAACGCTTTAAATCGAGTTTGCGAGTTTGAAATGAACACCAACACCATAGTAACGAACAAGATGTGCTCGAATGTTTAAATCCAATGGGATTGGCGATTATTTCAAGCCCGCAAACTTATTTTAAGGAAAAGAGTCTGTATGTAGTTTGAGTGCCTGATCTGCTCCACATTTTCATGCGCGGCATTCATATAACAAAATAATATCCTTATTTGCGGATAATTTGCGGGAGCAAAAAAACTCGTTTAAATTAAATTACTTTGAATTTATTAATAAACCAGTTTAAACGCTCGATAATGCGGTGTATTGTACATTTTGAAATATTTGCAATAATCAAAAAGTGAATTTTTTAAAATTGCTATAGATGTAATCAGTGAATTTTGAAAAACTGGAAAAGGCTGGAAGGACTCTATTTACAACGAAACCCTTTAAACTGCAGTTCAATTTATTCCTTTCTCTGTGCGCGAGTCTTCGTTATACACGAGCCAGTAGTCATATTGATTGCATATCACCGAATTCTTCATATATCATCTAGGATTTTAACTGTCGCTTGATTCTCTTCGAACGCGCGCTTATTTTGCATTCTCTATTCTTAATCTCAGTCGTACTGACAAGATTTCCCAAATCCAGTTCTACCTCTTGCATGGAAGAGTCGATAATTGATATCTTTTCTTTGTCTGGACTATTGTTTTGCTCTAAAAAGCCTGTTTCATCATCGAATGTACTTCTGTTGGGTGAAATGTCAGGAGAAGCTTCTTTGACCTGGCTGCGCATTACATCTTGACAACCAACAATTGGAAGCAGTGAGTTACGCATTCGTTCAACTTTCCGTTTTCGCCAAGCTTTACGTTTTGTCTTCCGATAGCGTTTTCGCCGATCACATTGAGCCTTGATAGCATAAATATAAAAAATAGAATTGCATGTCACTTCAGAGACTCATTAATAGTGTTGTTTGAGTTTCTACCAGGTAACATTGTAATAGTATTAAATATCGAATTTTTAAATTCCAAGTAGTTATATCTGTGCAAAGTTATGTTATAAAAGATGATGACTGGAACTTGATTTTGGTGAAATTTTATTCTATCCGAAGAACAACATCTCCCATTTATATTTATTTGGTTCTGTCAATCAATAATGCTCTCGCAGAAGATACAAATAAACTTTGTGTGTGTGATTTTTGATAAAATCAATCTTAAAAATTTAACAGATAAACCATCACGAAATTTGGCAGTAGGTAGCTTAATCTGTACATTGGATACATTATAAATCGATTGCAGTGGACACTGTATCTGTAAATTAGATACATTATAAATCGATTGCAGTGGACACTATAATTTAGAATACCACGAGTTTCACTGCTTGACTAAGCTTAAAAAATCTAGCTCCACAGGATTAGCCGATATTTAACAAACTGTAGTTAATATTCCTTCACAGCTCAAGCATTAAGGATTACCTAAAGAATGGAACGTTGTAAACAGCCTTGAGGGGATGTTAACGTTTTTTATACTCGCATTTAGTCGCAGTGCATGTGGTAGTTAATGCATATTCTATTTCAATCTTTAATCTCTAATTACTGACAGAAATTCGTATATAGGTAGAAGTGGCATGAAAGGCAAATTTATTTTCTCCGATGATAATAACGATAAATTAAACTCAACTAAAAATAATGTTGCATGACACGAGGCCATCATGGTAGAACACAGACTACTTCAGAATCTTATTTAATATTAAATACGCAAATGATATTTGTAGTATATGATAACCAACATTCTGCCAAAGCTATTTTACGTAGACAAACAGCAGCCATTCTCTATTTTGGTAAGCAAGATTCCAATATCGATTCGCCCAATACACAAAATATGTGGCCTCAAGAAAAGGAATTTTACAATGATAGGATAGACGTAGTGAACAAGGAATTGGTGTGAAAAATTCAAACATTTGTAACTTATTGCGAAAAGCATAAAGCTCGTCTTGATGCCCAGTGCTGTTATGCAATACTGAGATCATCGGCGAATAGTTATTTCACAATTATTGTCCAAAAAATGTCCTTATCAAAATGAATAGCCGGTATGATTAACAACCGGTTCTCAATATTCATAATGATGGTGGCAACATGAACATTGCCAGCACTTAAATAATACAAGCTTAACTACTATGAAACCTCAAGTTTAGTTGAAGTAAGCCGATAAAAGTTATTCTTAAATGAGTTATGGCGGAATAAAACTAATAGTGCTGGGTGTGGGTGGCAATTTTCTACTGCTGCCGTAAATGTTGACCACCGATGCCTCATAATCAGAAATTTGTGACAGCTGGATTTCTTCAGATAAACGTCGCAGATCCACATCGAAATGGATCAGTATACAAATTAATCATCCACACTATAAATGGACCTAGCATTCTTTAACGGCTAGCACACAAAAGAGCAATGCAAAATAACATGATTACAGAACAAGCTGAACTGACGCTGCTAAGTCTCTTACAATCCGAGTCTAGTCGGCCTGAACCTGGCGTAAATGCTAACCCGAAAAGAAGCTTACGAGTGGATTTTATTGTGAATTGAACAATTATGAACAGAAGAGGATCGTTTTCTTTGAGTAAAATAATATATAATAGAAGGAAGACTGGAAAATATGTCACTCAGCTGATGGTGATCGTTAGCTTTGGGTGGCTGTCCATCTAGAAAAAGAATGAATATTAAAATCATCAATGTTCCTAAGGGAGTACCGAAATGTATCAATAGACGAAACTGATAAAATAAATAATTATTTAAAGCTCTCAAGCATATAAAAATGATCGCTTTATTCACTGAGTCTTGCAGTATACGTGCCTAAATTGATACCCTCAGTTATTAATGTGATACCAAGTACAGAGCAAATTCGTCGTGTACACAGCTTGCGTTACGTGAAGACAGGGATAACTAGGTGGAAATAAATTTAAACGCTAACCCCTTGGTAATAAAACAGCATCCGTGCCAAAATATGCACGTAAACTATCGTTCGCCGATGTGGGCACTCATGTGCCCCTTAAGGTCCTATGGTTTTGGTTTAAATGATGTCCAATCATTGAGATTCAAATATTCAGTGAAGATAGTTTTGAATAGCCTTTAGCATCAAACCACTTACGAAAAGCCAAACGTAGTGCGAACAATCAGGTAGATTGTGATTGGCATCATCACATGTGGTAATACAAGTCTTTAATAACTGATGCATCATTGTAACGAAAACTTTAATAAAATGAAAATTTATTTTTGAAACGGATAGAAGAGAGATTTATAAGGCGAAAGATTTAGATTATATATATATATATATATATATATATATATATATATATATATGGTTACAAAATGAAAGCAACAAAAACTTGGAAAGACATTTGTCTAAGTTAGCTTACATCTGGTGACATTGCCAATGCAGTTTTCACTAAATTCCGCTATCAACTTTGCCCAACTCGGAAAAGTAAGATAGTTTGAGTCAACTATAAAACTGCAAAGGTCGTAGCTCAGCGCGATTTGACGCCATATCATATTTTCTAGCCAATGACTGCTGAGCATGCAGATCATCTTGATCGACGAACGGATTACATACTATTAAATTCGATCTAATTTGACTATCTATATTCCCAATTTACACATTTTCTCATCTTGTTTTACGCGAATCTGACGCTAGCTGATAGACTACTTGTACAGGGGCGTGCTTGCTAATCTTATAGACTGATTTAGTAATATTTGTTGCGCATCTAGTAATAATTTATTGCAAATAATACCAGAACGGAAGGTATAATCTTATGTGCCAATTTGTTTCGTACTTAAGGGCGACTCATCCGTAGGAGCCAATATTACGCCCTATACCCACTATATATTTTGGTGAAGAATGTGGGACAATTGGACAGTACAATCTCCTATACGAATGTGTATACCAGTTGAAGTGTAACTAACTTCATATAAAGTCCTCCACATAGCGACTTAAAGTCAAACTGACTATATTTATATACGTAACTGTAAAAGTGTACGTAGATTATGATTGTTGAGTCGGTGCATGGGTCCAACATAATGGGTATAAGAATACGCTAAATTTTACCAAAATTGAGAATTACAACTAATTTCGAACACCCGATATTCCTGCAAATCAGTGCATTGGTCTTAATCGTTATCAGTCTCTTTATATATAATATATATTGTGTTACGTCATATGAATTTGTTGCGCATCTAGTAATAATTTATTGCAAATAATACCAGAACGGAAGGTATAATCTTATGTGCCAATTTGTTTCGTACTTAAGGGCAACTCATCCGTAGGAGCCAATATTTCGCCCTATACCCACTATATATTTTGGTGAAGAGTGTGGGACAATTGGAAAGTACAATCTCCTATACGAATGTGTATACCAGTTGAAGTGTAACTAACTTCATATAAAGTCCTCCACATAGCGACTTGAAGTCCAACTGACTATATTTATATACGTAGCTGTAAAAGTGTACGTAGATTATGATTGTTGAGTCAGTGCATGGTTCCAACATAATGGGTATAAGAATACGCTAAATTTTACCAAAATTGAGAATTACAACTAATTTTGGACATCCGATACTCCTGCAAATCAGTGCATTGGTCTTAATCGTTATCAGTCTCTTTATGTATTATATATATTGTGTTACGTCATATGAATTTATCTGCACTACTTCTGATATACAAATACGTATAGAAGATCGTACCATTCAATTGTCCCAAATGTTTAGTGCGTATAAACTATTCCTTCTAGTAAGTCGTCAGTAAGCACGTAACGAATGCGCACAAGTCGTAGCCTAGGGCGCAAGATCTAATACAAAATTGCATATATATTAGTTATCCGCAAAAAATAGTCAAACTTTTATCGAATGATTTAATGAATAACCAAAAAATTTTTAACTGAACCGAAAAAAAGTTCCACATAGCAATATACACATATATTAGTACATAAACAATAATAGCATAATGTCAATTAAGCGAAACTTTGCAGAACATAGAAAGCCCAGTGAACTAACTTTTCCCTAATTTTGGCTATTATCTTAATGCGAATCTTGGTATAAAAAAGCAAACTGACACATCTAGCATTAATTTGAATTGAAATTTGCTTTCTTGCGATTCTATAATCGGTAAAACTCATACAGTCTGAATAGAATGGCACCCAGTTGTCATGAGTAAATGAAGACTACCAATATGGCATTTACTATATGATTTAAAGACTAATAAAATCAAGGTGGAATAATATAGTCTCATAGTATAATTCTGGCAGAAAATAATTCTCAATGGCAATTGTCTATTTTACACAACAAGAATCTCTTGCTCGTACGTTAGATAAATTAGAAATCGACATATGTTGCGTATCTGAAACCAGAATACAGGATCCTACGTGTATTACAGAACTAGTTGCACCATCCCTATCTACGCGTTATTGGCTTCGAACATCTGGTTCCACAGAGACCTCTCAAGTCGGTAACTGGGGCGTTGGTATTGCCCTTAGCGCGCGTGCTGAAGCTTGCCTAATTGCATGGATCCCTTTAAATAGTCTATTGTGTGCAGCAAGTTCAAATACACCTACTAAAATCAAAGAAAAAAACCGTTATTATCGTTGCCTCTACGTTGTATCTGCATATGCTCCTATCGATCGCAGCACAGAAGAAAGCAAGGACGCATTTTACTTCGAATAAAGCTCCTTACTAAGTAAAGCACGAAGTTCGGATATAATCCTGGTTATGGGTGATATGAATGCTCAAGTTGGTCGCTTAAATAACACAGAATTTCATTTAGGTGGAAGACACACTATAAGCTCGACTCGTAATGATAATGGTGAATGGCTTTTGGATAGCTGCGCTGAACATAGACTATATTTAAGTAGTACAAATTTCACACGTAGTGTTAGACGTTTCGCTACATGGCGTCCTCCAACACCCAGACAATGGTGGACTCAAATAAATCATGTAACAATTAGTCATAGATGACATGGTTGCATCCAGGATTGTCGTTCATTTTGGAATACTTATGTCGACTCGGACCATGCACTTATTCTTTGTAGATTTGCTCAAAAATTTTCCAGGAAAATAATTAAAAAAGCCCCAAATTGATGTAGGAAAACTCGAATAACCGTCAAGACAAAATTATGAAAATATTCTAGTCTAATCTAACTGGACTGAATGGCGAAAATCCGAAGTCAATTTGTTCCAAGATAAGTTCCATTATGCACAGTGCAGGTACTACTCTATGTGGCATTGTAGGCCTCCGTAGAAATAATCATTGGCTCTCGGCAAAATCTATGGAGATACTCGAAATAAGACGCCATATTTGACCTGACTCGACTCATAATAATACCCGTCGCAATATAAGACGCCAACTTAAGCGCAGTCTAAAAGTCGATCTCGAAAACTTTTGGACCAGAAAGGCTGAAGAAATGGAAGTAGCTTTCGCGTCAGGTAATAGTCGCTGTTTGTTCCAACTTATCCGCGCAACAGGTCCGAGAAAGTTAAAAGTTAGGAAACTATAAATGATAGTAACAACGATTTAATAACCGATAAAATAAGTCGTCTTGACAGGTGGGCTGAACACTTTAGAGATCAATTTTCTTGGCCACCCGCGTCAGTTCCGCTTCCCGAAAGCATGTCTGCATCAACAGTGTGGAATGTTAGTCCCGAAGAACCATCCGAGTTAGAAGTACGCGATGCAATCCTATCTCTTAAGCGCCGCAAAGCCGCCGGCCCCGATGATTTGCTTCCAGGATTGTTTAAGGATGGTGGCAATATAATTTCAGGAGCGTTGGCCAAACGTTTTCATACTATATTGAATGAGGAGACCGTTCCACTTGATTGGAATAAGTCGACCATCATTCCCATATTCAAAAAGGCAATCGTAATTCGTTCGATAACCATCGTGGTATAAGCTTGACTCCGGTCGAATCTAGGTTATTTACTTCGATTATCCTACGTGGTCTTAGCATTACACTGAATCAAAAAAAAAAAAAAAAAAAAAAAAAAAAAAAAAAAAAAAAAAAAAAAAAAAAAAAAAAAAAAAAAAAAAAAAAAAAAAAAAAAAAAAAAAAAAAAAAAAAAACTTAAGCGCAGTCTAAAAGTGGATCTCGAAAAATTTTCGACCAGAAAGTCTGCAGAAATGAAAGTAGCTTTCGCGTCAGGTAATAGTCGCTATTTTTTGCAACTTAGTCGCGCAAAAAAACTATTAACGATAGTAACAACGATTTAATAACCGATAAAATAAGTCGTCTTGACAGGTGGGCTGAAGATCAATTTCTTTGGCCACCCGCGTCAGTTTCAATTCCCGAAAGCATGTCTACATCAACAGTGTGGAATGTTAGTCTAGAAGAACCATCCGAGTTAGAAGTGCGCCGCAGACCCCGATGATTTGCTTCCAGGATTGT